>BGPR01007743.1:36498-62323 GCA_013235015.1 Araneus ventricosus
GTCATGATCGGTGAAGATCTGTAGAAATTTTCCGAAAGTCGTGTTATGAGAACCATTGCAATAGGTAGACTTCCTATAAGGAATCTACCTAAAAATTCACCCAAGCTCCCGAAACCGCCTGAGTCCGGCTTCTGTCGTACGGGCGGTATAGGGCTCATAGGGTTAACCCTTCAAATATTAGATTAGATCCTGAAATATGCTTATTAAAAGGTGGTCGAGGTGAGAAATTGCTTGCAGGAAGAGAAAGATTTGGTTAATCTGGAATCTACGGTACCCACCTACTTCGTTCCTCTTAGGATCGCCAACTCTTTTCCGCCAAGAGCGGAGATGAGAGAACATTTGTTTTGGTTGCTCAATGATGTTTTTAACGAGTAACATACGCGCATGCGCGGAAATTGATCTTTTCATCGGTGTTTTGAGCATCACGCTATATTGCGCCTCGTTTCGATTGGGCTGTTTTGTTCATCTCTTCGATGTGATTGGTCGATTCATTCGAATTTGAATAAAACTTCGTTTGGAATTCTTCTGTTTGAATATCGGTTCAGTATTGTGTATGTTATTCTGTGTGTTTCGTTTCTCAATGAATAAGCGAAGCTGCGAGTATTCCGCTATGCTGAAAGCGAAGCCGCTGATGTCTTTTTTAAGTTAAAAACATTTGCCCGCTACACACTTGAAATGCCGCAGGCATTGCGTGCTCAATCTCTCCTTTTCAGGTGACGCATGCGCAAGAGATCAATAAAAAGCGTAATGCACATCCAAAACAGTATTTGGCGACAGCAAATGAATTTGCTCCAAGAAAAATTGGCGAGAAGCATCCCGGCACCGTAGACTCCAGGTTTACCAAAGATTTATGGAATGGAATGAATTGTGGCAAACTGTCCAGCTATTTAACAAATTTGACCCTAAAATCTGTACCAGCAGAGTCTTAAAAAATTTTTAAATCTAAAAGATGTATTTATTGTTCAATTCAAATAAATAATATTTCACAGTATGCACAGTATCTAAACTATCAATGTTCAAGGCTGCTCTATATTCTGTCAAGCTACGGTGTTTCAAACTAGAGGTTAGGGGCCGTCCACAAATGATGTCACGCTTGGAGGGGGGAAGGGGTTCGTGAAATTGTGACAAGGGGGGAGGGGTAACAAGAAGTGTGACATCACACATTTTGGTTAAAATAAAAGCATTTAAAATCAGCAGATTAAATTTTGAAGTTATTTTGAAATCACCAGAATTTGAGGCTATTTTTTTTAAATCGGGGCTAAAACAACTTTTATGTGATTTTTTTCCACTTATATTCTTTTCTTTTTGAAAAAGGCATTCAGGGTAGGTTCTGAGAATATTGTAGCAGAAGAAATTCTTCACCATGAGAAGAAAACCTCCGCCTGTCACACCCTTGAAATGTCCAACAAAAGATACGTCGCCCCACCTGGGTGAGTGGTAGAACTGGTAGTTTCACAAACCGGTTGATCTTATTGAGGCGTTTTTTTTTAAATTCGATCTGTTTAAGAGTATTTTGTGTTCATAAAGTAAAGATAAGATTTAAAGCAAAATATATCAAATTCCAAAATACTACTGTTTCCAATTGCTCTTTTATATTAATATTTTTTTACTATAATATATTAATTAGGTTTTTTGTTGTAAACCTTAATCTTATTTCATACAAAATAAGTACACATATAATTATTAGTATTGTTATGCTCACAAATGTCATTAAACACATAGTTAAAGTTTAAAAATAAAATTTGATATATGATCTATAACGTAGTGCTTTGTTTCTGAACTGTAAGTATATGTTTATGTAATATAGCGTGACATGTGACAAGGAGGAGGGGGTATGGTAAATTGTGACAATTTGCGACAAAGGGGGAGAGGGGGGTCAAAAATATTGAAACGATACGTGACATCATTTATGGACAGCCCCTTAGAATCTGTATCTCATTTTTTTGTCCCTTTGAAAAGATATCTTGAAGCGATGAAACTGTAGCCATATTAAATCTTTTCCTGGATTGACCTTCCGCAGATAATTCTGTAGTCTTAAAATAGGTTAGCACGAGCACGAATTAAGTCGGAAACACAATGTGGGTGCATACGACGCTTATTACTTGACTTTGTAGAGGAAAGTCAGTGGTTGAATTGCTGCGTAGATGTAGAGCTTTCATAATTCCAACACAATGGCCTATTTTTTAAAAGTATTATATAAACACGCTGTATATGGGCATTGTAGACGATCACGCTTGCCATAAACCATGTGCATTCTTGTCAGGGATCGTGACATCCATCCATCCTGCCATAAACAAGGTTTTAGCTAGTTTTTAATAAAATATAAAAACTTGAGAAGATTATGTGACATTAAGATAATCAAGTTTTGAAAATACTCGTTCCGCTGATTAAAAAAGTTTTATGAGGGTATTATGCTGTACAATTATGTATGCATGTAACAAACCCAGGTACTTTTTCATTAAATTATATTTGATGTCATTCATATAAGAATGCACAAAAATATAAAATAAAATCGAAAATGTGTTTCATTGAACTTTCTCGTGCTTTCCCACATAAGGATGCAATTTTTAACCCACCATCCCAAATAACTATGCGTTATTCAACCAAATGCTCTTGATTAGCATAAATAAGGAAGAAATTCAAAGTAAGAGTTTTTACTGACTATTTGCTACTGCTGTGTCTTGATTTCGTAATTTTCATTTTCTTTCAATAATGATAATTTGGGTGATCATTATTGAAAGAAAACGATATATACGCCATCTTAAATTGCAAACAATTATATTGAGTGATCTCAGTTTCAATGCCTTGCTACTTTTTCTGATTTTTCGCAATTTCCCCTTTTTAAAAATTAGTATTAATTATAATCACAGTAACTTGCACACAAATATATTTATTTATTATATATCTGGATGAGGTGGCAAAGCGTAGGTTAATAGATGTGATGTTTTTTTAGTACGTGATTAGCAATGCACCGATAACATTAATTATAAATGTATATGATGTTTTGAAACAACTTGAATTGTAACGCTCATAAAAAAAAATATTTGTACATTGGGTATTTTCTTGTGTAGTTTCATAGTGCCGTGAAGAAAATCTAGTATATGCTTAGGTAAAGAAATCAAACATTTTCCATTAACTGATTTGTACCAAAATTTTTTAAAAAAATTACTACTTTTGCTATGCTACCTTGAATCTTCGGACTTTTACAAATCCTATTTTGTGGAAAGTTAGGGTCGTTAATTTTCATAATCCCTTGTCATTTACTAATCAAAAGCAATGACAAAAAAGCCGCCGAAGAACATATCAAGGGTACCAATGTGTTTACTTTGATGGTTAAAGAATGATTCAAACGCACTGGCTAAATATATTGATTCTATTACAAAACAGTTCATTCAGTGGGATGGAGCAGTGGCGTAGCAGGAGTAAGTGGCGCCCGGGACAAAATATGGCATCTTTCACCCTCCCAATCGTCATCAATGGCTTAACAAGGGTAAATGGCACCTTTGTGCATGCTACTATTTTTTCGCCATTTCATCATATTTGACTTTAAAAAGTGACACGATCGCACTAATATTTTGTCCCTATACGCCCTCTAAGAGTGGCCCCCGGGACATCTCTACCCCCATCCCCCCCCGGTCGGTACGCCTCTGGGATGGAGTTCTCATTAACGAAATAATAGGATGACATTTCAGAAAGGAGCAGAGGAAAGCAGTAGTGAAATTTCTTCTCATTTTTTTTGTTGTCTTCAGTTACACCTTTATTCAGGGGTCGATGTTAAACGGGAGATGGAAAATTCGTCCCCAGCTACACAAGAATTTTCTTACATATTCAGTATTATACTTATGTATTTGACGTGGCATTTGTGTGATATAAATGATTTTCAGTTCTGTCATTTCACTGTAAGTGTTTTTAATAGAATCAATATTGTTGCAAAAGTCTTACTGTGGGTGTATGGTGTAAACAGTCCAACACGCAGGATAATGGAGAATGAAGGTTTATTCACAAATATGCAGGAAAACACGTAGCACAGGTACAGGGAACAATAGTTCTTGCACAGATTACCAATGTAAACAGACAACAATTCACAGGTAATAACAGTTCAGCACTTTGCTATCTAACAACACAAACAGTTAGCAAATAACTAGTAACGACGATAACTGCACTTTCAAGAGCGCTCAGCTCACCAGCTTCCCAGATCGCACAGCGCATAGAACTCCAAAGACGTCGCACTCCAAGGCGATCCCAGTCGATCAACACACACCCCGTCATCCAAGCGCTCTCCTTGTATAGCGTCCCGTGGCAGACCGTGACGTCACATGGAATCTTCTAGTACATTCAAGTGTATCTCCTCTGCTAATAGAAATATCGAGAAGATTCCAGCACCTTTGAGATCCCATATTTCGTCGCCAAGATGGTCGCCAAGTTTGTCGCCAAGGTCAGGGGTCCAGACGTGGCTGCTGTCGGTCATCTCATACTTACCCCTGTAAAACTCTCTTCCCAACCATAAGACTCACATTGCTGGGAAGCGACTTTCCATGTTTGTAACAATATGTTTAGCCAGTCTGTTGGAATATTTCTTTAACCATCAAAGTAAACACATTGGTGCCCTTGATATGTTTTTTGGCAGCATTTTTCACACTGTTTTTGATTAGTAAAAGACAAGGGATTATAAAAATTAGCTACCCTTACTTTCCACAAAATAGGATTTGAAAAGACTGAAGATCCAAGTTACCATAGCAAAAGTAGTAATTTTTTAAAAATTTTGGTACAAATCAGTTAACGGAAAATGTTTAATTTCTTTACCTAAGCAATACTAGATTTTCTTCGCGGCACTATGAAACTATATAAGAAAATGCCCAATTTACAAATATTTTTTTAGATGAGCGTTGCAATTCAAGTTGTTTCAAAACATCATATACATTTATAATTAATCTTTTTATTAGTGCATTGCCACTCACTTACAAGGAAAACACATTTTGAACCACCACATCAATTAAAATATGCTTTGCCACCTCATCCAGAAATATAATAGATAAATATATTTGTGTGCAAGTTACTGCGACTATATTTAATACTAATTTTATAAAAAAGAGAAATTGCGAAAAATCAGAAAAAGTAGCAAGGCAGTGGGACTGGGATCACTGAATACAATTGTTTGTGATTTAAGATGGTATAAATATTCTTTTTTTTAGATAATGATTACCCAAAGTTTTTAAAGTTTCTATCCAATTGGTTGCGTTTTTGAGTGTTGTGCTCACGAATGGACAGACAGAAAATTGCCAGTTTATAGATTTTGCCTAATATTTGATACAGATATTCACTCATTGGCGTAAAAACCACGTACCAAACTTCTTCCATCAAGCTTGGTTCGATTTTGAGCTATCGTGTTTACATGTAGGGGGAGTTGGGGTAGATTGATACGCGGAAACATTGATACAGTCCATCAATTTTGATGATTGGACATCCCCCCATATATATGCCTCTGTAACCTTAGCACAGGGTATATTTTTCGGCCATATTCAGTGAAAAGTTAATTTACAAATGAATCAAACCGCTAATCTTCTCGTCTAAGTAAATTTTACTCTAAATACGTGTTGTGTGATTTCTTTAACTAGTTACGTTTTCCTGCCAGAGAATCTACTCCAAAGGTAGGAAAAAACATTTATTTTTCTGAACTATATTAAGTTTTGAGGTTCTTTAGCGTTGATTTAGAGTGACTACTTGCTTTAAGTAAAAAAGTCTATTGGGTAGATTGATACAATTGACTCCGGGGCACATTGATACGCATCTTCTCTATGTATCAATGCACCTTAGCAGCAACTACTTTGCAAAATCGTCTTCAGAAATAGAAAAAAAACATAAAAATGAACTATATAATAGAAACACGCAATTAAGTATTTGTTTGGACAATGAAAATGGTTTGAATTTCATTTCAGAAATGAAAAGTATTGTGAATTATGTTCAAAATATTTTTTACTTGTACAGAAGCTTAATTAGTATAATCGAAAAGGTATGAATTTTGTGCTATGATATTTTCGTAAGTCTTCAAGGAAGAACGGCTTTGAGGCACACATTTCCTCCTCTCCAAAGGATTTTCACACACACACACACACACACACACACACACAAGCACGCGCGCACACACACACCACACGCACTTCCAACTCACCCCGGAAGGATTTTCTCTTGTTTGAAACTAAATAATGAATTCGCAAATTTTCAACTAGAGAGAAGAAATGTCGAATGCTTTATGAATATTCTTATACTTCTATTCTTTAAAGACATTTTGGTACAGAATTTAATTCATTTCATTAATTCTTTGAAAACAATATATTAATTCACGATTTCATTTGGTTGAGTCTACTTCTTTATTTAAGTATTTTCTTTCACTGTGTGTGGGACTTTTATTACATTTGAAAACCGTAATAGTATGATACAAACAGCATTCCTTCCTTTTAAAGTTTACCAAGAATCTAACATATTTTAAAAATAATAGATATTGTCGCATAAGTCACCTGATTGCACATGATTTGGAAATATATTCAATAACAACAGATAAACCACAAGTTGCTCTAACCAAAAATTCTTATTGAAATCGCCAATAAAATTTTTCGGAGTTTAAATTTATTTACGAGTCACGCAGGAACGTGGTCCATAAGCCAACAAAGTGAAAGTTAGGTTAGCCTACCTCCCTCTCTCTTATTTTGAAGCCGCATTGATGGAATTTTAAGCTATCTAAACAACAAATCACGAAATATTTCTGCTCATAACGTGATTGATTATGATTGAAAGAGAATTACTTAAGTATAATTACATAATTAATGATGATAATCTATTACTTGGCGCTTGTAACGGCATATTAAAGTGTTATGCTCTTTTTTTATTTCACCGTTCAAAATTAAATGACGTCTCCAAGCACCGCTATTCTCAACTGTCTAATTCACAATACAATTGAGGCGAATTTCAAGAAGAAATTCAGTTTAACAATCGTTATAAGTTTTAATAAAATAATAGGGGGAGAGATGAATTTTATTTTCTGCGCATGCCCGGAAACACAAAAGTACTGTAAATGTCGTTTGTTTTATGATGATTAAATGACTATTGAGATGAAGCAATATAAAAAAGGCTTCTTTAAACTTTATAAGCTTTAAGTTGTGTTTTATTATTTGTGTTTAATAATTTAGTAGTTATAATAGATATGCTAGCCTCTAGACCTAATATTCTAGCCCCTAGACCTAATTTCCTTTGTTCTGGCACGTCTCGTAAGCGTCATTTTTACTTGTATCGGCAGAGGGTAACGCTGTTTACTTATCTATTCTCTCTATTGGATTTGTTATAGAAAACTTTATTCAGTTTTTCTTTTTCTAAAAAGGTTCTCTCCTTTATTTCAATTATTGGATAAATTCAGGCCACAGAGGGAATAATTTTTGACTATGTAGTCATTCCCTTGACAGAAAATATATCCATATTAGAACTCCGATGGCGAGTGGCCTTTGAAAACTTTCGCCATTTGAGTTCTCTTCCATTCTAATGATTTTCTGTTAATGTGTTTTAATTTTTATTAAAGCATGATTTTTGTTGTTCGATTCTATAGTAATTCGCTAGTTAATTATGGACGATATTGTCGATGCAATCACTGGATGCTGCTGCGTTGGCACGCAAAAGGTATATTGTTATCGCTATTGTTTACTTCTAATAGTCTTACTGCTGTTTACTTCTACTGTTTCTTCTGTATTTTCTTCTTTTTTGTATTAAAATGTCTGTCTTTTGTATTTTATTGGAAGTTGCAGCATTTTTGCGCCATTCTGTCTAATACAAAGTTTAATTTTTTAACTGTTAATTTTTGATATCTTTTGTTAAATTATTTCACTTGTACTTGTTGTTCTTGAAATAAAGGTGGTTACTGCATCCACCTCCAACTCATTTTGCGCTTTTGTTCTTATTTTGACCAGATAGATTTCTGTTGCTAGAAGCTTAATAGCAACTCGAGCTACCTGGGAAAAGAATCGTGGCTGAAATACAGATGTTCAGGAAGTTGACTTCGATTTTCATTAACTGTCTTACACAAAATGACAATTAGCCTGCTTATTTCAGCATAAATTCTTGACATTTTTACAATTGAGTTGCGCTTTTGTTGAACTACTCAGTTAAAGCGAAGACGATTTTATTATTCGTAATACTTACCTTTGCTCCTATCAGCTGGTAACCATTTTACTGAGATGATATCTTATGTGTTCATCCCTTGTCACATATTGACGTGTCCGTCTTATTCATTGAATTGCGGAATTTTTGTTACTTAAATCTGTAATTAAGTCAAAGCATCAATTAATTTCAAATAATCAATTAATTTTTAAAAATAATAAACCAATTAATTTTGAAAATCACATAGATATACTTAACCATCTCCGGTGTTCTATACATTTTTATATACATTGAAATAGGAATAAATGTCTCATGTAGGGAGTGTCACCTAATTAGGAGGTTAAATAAAATCTTACTTCACGTTAAAAAAGTCTGTTTGTTGTGTAAATCGAGATTAAATATGCTGTTTAAAAGGAAAGTGTCATCGTACTTCATCTAATATTTGAAATACAGTAAAATACCTTCAGTGTTTTCATCAGTGTGTTCGTCATCAGAGCATTCTGTGGCACGTTTTGAAGTTGGCATTTCACTGAGGTTTAAATCTATGAGAAAAAGAAAGGCTGAAAAAATTAATAAGGAATGATGAATCCCACTTCACTTCATTTTACAGAAATGGCCGACGAAATATTTATATTTTCCCCATCACAGTAAAACTTCGATTAACCGTCACCGTTCGGACCAAGATTATGACGGATAACAAAAACCTTTTAATACATATGTACTGTAACGGGATTTCACTCTGGATTGGGATGAAAACGAAAATAAAATCCTTTAAAAGTGAATAATACATACATATTGTATTTGATTTTGCAAATCGATCAATATAAGCTTCAATATAAGAATAATAATGTACAGAAATGCATTGTTATACTGTAAAACTACGTTACTTTTTAAACGATGACGGATTGCAGAAATTGGAGGATAATCGAAGTTTTACTGTACTAGAATAACTGATTAAATAATTACTAATCGCGTTTATTCTAAACATATAGAAATAATTTAATTTTAAAATTAGATATACGAAATCACGTTTCGTTCAATATTTTCGTTCACGAGATATATATTGTTACAGAGCTATAAAGTTGTTTCCCTGAGATGCCAATCTCGGCGATAAATTTGGCGATCTTAGCGATAGATTTGGCGACCATTTTGGCGACTTTGGCGACAAAAGGAATTTTCTAGAAGGACCTCGAACTTTCACCTGTTTCTACTGGCTTCATGAACTTTCTGGAGATTACAACACTTCCTACGAAATGAAGTCACTTCCTGTTGAAAAAGTATAAAAGCAAGCTCCCAAGCCAAGAAGAGTTAGTTGGATTTTGATCAGCAAGCCAAGCTGGTGGGCTGATAAGAAACCCATGATCGCTGTGTTGAGATTTATTGGTAATCTCTGTTGTGAATTTTTATGAGTGCTGTTTTAATACTTGTGCTACGTTTCTTTCCGTTGAATATTTGTAAAATAAAGAGCTTTATTTTTTATCCTGTTTATTGGACTGCATTAACGTACACCCACAAGACAATTTCGTTACATTTGGTGTCAGAAGTGGGGTTTAGATTTTCCTGTGTATGACTTGGACCAGAGCAATGGATGAAAAATTCGAGATGCTACTCGCCATGATGAAAGAGATGAAAGCTGGACAAGAAGAGATGCGATCCGGACAAGAGGAAATAAAGAATCTGATTCAAGCACACGTCAAGAGTCAAGTTGTCGAAATTAAGATTCATGTTGACTGATGCATTGGAAAAGTGGAAGAGGAAGTCCAATGTGTGAAAGGAAAAATCGAGAAAGTTGAAAGCGAAGTTCGAAGGAAGATCGAAGGAGTAGAGGAAAAAGTTCAAAGAAAGATAGAGAAGTCAAAGGGCGAAGTTCAAGAGAAGATCGGCAAACTCGAGAGGAGAATAAGTGAACTTGAGGACCGACCAAACAATTTCCAGACAAGTCCAGAACTTATACATGCCAGATAAACAGTCAAATCTTTGAAATTGGACGGACAAACATCGTGAACCGTTTTCAAGACTCAGTTCAACATCATCAGCTTTACAAACGGATGGACGGATTTAATAAAAGTCAGTCAACTTGTGGCCTCTCTCCGAGGATCAGCGGCGGAGGCTCTTCAGGGAATACCACCTGAGAGGTTGACTGACCTAGTGACCATCGAGAATGCTCTGGAATCCAGATTTGGAGACAGCCATCTCACACAGTTTTACAGAACAGAACTGAAGACAAGACGACAGAAGCCGGGAGAAAGCCTTAAAGTATTGGCTGCCGATGTGGAACGACTAATGAGCCTGGCGTATGCTGAGTGCCCTCTAGATGTTCGGGAAAGCCTAGCAGCTCAGTACTTCGTCGACGCCATCAGAGACGAAGACACGCAGCATTCAACGAGGTTGATGGATGCTAAGGACTTGAAATCAGCTCTAGTATATAGTATGAAATATGAGGTTGCGAGAACTATGTCGAAGACATGTAGTCACGTCAGATCAATGGAGATTGAGGATAGCAGAATAGAGAACGAGGTGATAAATTTTAATCTCTATTTAACAGGTTGGAAAAATTATTTAACAGTAGTGTTGCTGGAAAGAGGAACACTCCTTGACGAAACTCGAACGCGACTTTCTGGAGGTGCGACAAAAAGAGGCACGTACAGGGGGAGTGCCAGACAATTATTTCCAACCAGGAAAACTAACTTACGGCCGTCTTGCAGGGCGAATGCTGCCTTTTCTGAATAAAGCCCCTGAAAAACGACTGAAAGTCTTCACACTTTGTGGAAAGAAAAATGGATTCTACTTAGAAGGATCTATTTGTGGTATCTCGTGTTCAATGTTGGTGGATACAGGTACAAACGTCACTCTTTTAAGAACAGACTTGGCCAGGGAATTGAAAGAACAACTTATTTACACGGCTCCTAACATTTCTTTAAATACCGCTACTGGTGAAAAGGCAGAAATACACAACAAACTGAATGCAACAATTGAATCTGAATCCAGAAAATTCCACCATGATATCTACGTAGTTGATATCACCGATTCCTGTATTCTCGGACTGGACTTTCTTCAAAAATTTAACTTTATTTTAGACCTGGAGAAGAACGAGATACTGACAGTAGGAGAAGAAATCCCTCTGTTTTCAGCCAGTGTACAACATTCAAAGCTATGTTCTGTATTGGCAAAAGAAAGAACCATTATACCAGCGAGATCAGAATGTCTTATGCAGGGAGATTCCGAAATTTCTGGACAATTCAGATATGCCGTAACTGACTTTCCTAGCCAAGTCTCCCAGAAAGGTGTTCTTGTGGAAGGCACACTCGTTGATTTAAAAAGAGAAGTAATCCCCGTTCGAGTCCTGAATCTGAAAAATAAACCCAAGCTTGTGGACAAAGGAGATGTTATTGCCACGTGTGAACCAGTGGTGGATATCTTCGCCCATCCTCACGAGTTTTCTGAAGCACAACATCTTCCGTCAATTTTGGAAAATCTTGAAATACTGAATGAAGAACAGCGAAGGGCAGTAAGGAAGTTACTTAAAGAATTTCAGAACTTGTTTTCGTCCTGTGACGCTGACGTCGGCCGCTGCAATACGATACAATATAGAATTAACACAGGTGACCATCCACCAATCAAGCAATATCCAAGACGTTGGCCTCTTGCAAGGAAAGAAGAAGCAGAGCATCTAGTTAATGAAATGGTTGAAAATGGAATAATCGAGGAATCGTCAGGTCCTTGGGCTTCGCCTACTGTGCTTGTTAAAAAAAGGATGGATCAACACGATTCTGTGTTGACTACAGGAAATTGAATGAAATCACGAAAAAAGACAATTATCCTTTACCACGAATAGATGACACCCTGGATGCTTTGAACAGAAGTCAATGGTTCACGACATTGGATTTGAAAAGTGGATACTGGCAAGTTGAGATCCGACCTGAAGATAGAGAAAAGACAGCCTTCACCACCGGACAAGGACTTTGGCAATTTAAGGTAATGCCTTTCGGACTTTGTAACGCCCCATCTACATTTGAAAGACTAATGGAGACAGTACTACGTGGACTGTCGTCTGAAGCCTGCTTAGTTTATCTAGATGACATTATAATAGTAGGACGAACATTTGAAGAACATCTAAATAACCTTCGAAAAGTATTCCAGAGACTACAAAAAGCCAACCTTAAGTTAAACCTTAAGAAATGCAGGTTCTTTCAAAAAGAGGTTTCTTACCTCGGACACGTTATTTCAGCAGAAGGAGTTAAAACCGATCCAAAAAAATTAAGGCAGTAGTTGATTGGCCTCGTTCAGACAAAATACATGACCTCCGAAGTTTTCTTGGACTGTGCACCTATTATAGTCGTTTTGTGAAAATTTTCTCTACAATAGGAAGACCTCTACATAAATTAACTGAACCTAAATCAAACTTTAATTGGACAAATGAATGTGAGAAATTTTTCAATAGTCTAAAGAAGGCTTTGACATCTGCTCCTATTTTGACCTACCCCTGGATTGACAAAGATTTCATTTTGGATACGGATGCTAGTAATGAAGGAATAGAAGCCGTGCTGTAACAGAATATTGGAAACGAAGAACGTGTCATCGCTTATTTCAGCATTAAATCAGCGTAAGCCAGAAAGAAATTATTGTGTCACACGTAAAGAATTACTGGACATTGTTAAATCTATAGAACATTTCCATCACTACTTCTATGGATGGAAATTTCTTCTGCGAACCGGTCATGCTTCCTTAAGATGGTTTTTGAATTTTAAGGAACCTGAAGGCCAGATAGCTCGCTGGATCCAAAGACTTCAGGAGTATGATTTCGAAATCCAGCATCGCAAAGGGACCTTTCACGGAAATACAGATGCCCTCCCCCGAAGACCCTGTAAGAAAGCTGCAAACAGTACACGAATGCCGAGAAAAGTTCGGAATGGAGACAGATATTTCCGTGAAAGTTTTAACAATGACGACTGTAGATCCCTGGTCTTCATGTGATATCCAAAAGGCGCAGCTAGAAGATCCTGCTATTAAACCAATTCTGGAGAAGAAACTAAATTCGGCTTATCGACCATCTTGGCAAGAAATCGGAGAGTCCTGCAACAAAACGATACTGGGCTCTTTGGGACTCCTTACATCCTAAGGACGGTGTTCTTTACCGCAAGTGGGAAAGTGATGATGGAAGCTCCTGTCGATGGCAACTAATTCTCCCAAAGAGTAGAATTCCAGAAGTTCTGCGAAAGACTCATGACAGCGCAAGTGGAGGGCATTTTGGAGTCATGAAAACTTTAATTAAAACACGAGAGAGATTTTACTATGATCGACTTCGTGCCGACGTTGAAAAATGGTGTAGAGAATGCCACGCTTGCGGAGCCCTAAAGGGACCTAAAACAAGGACTAAAGGTCGCTTGAAGCGCTATAATGTGGGCGCACCATTCGAAAGAATGGCTTTGGATATCCTAGGACCTTTTCCAGTAACAACAAAAGGTAATCGATATGTCCTAGTATTAATGGCCTATTTTACCAAGTGGCCTGAAACAATTCCCATTCCAGATCAGGAAACCTCGACTGTAGCTGAAAAACTCGTACGAAGCTGGTTTTCATGTTATGGCGTGTCTGTGATACTGCATTCGGATCAAAGTACAAATTTTAACTCTGCCCTCTTTACATTGCTTTGCAAGCTTTTGGGAATTCTGAAAACCCGAACGACCGCGTTACATCCCGAGTCCGATGGCATGGTCGAGAGATTTAATCGAACGATTTTAAATCATCTGTATTTATTTGTTTCGAGAAACCAGACAGATTAGGATACATATTTGCCACTCTTTCTCGTGGCTTATAGGAGTGCGGAACATGAGGTGACCGGATTGACTCCAGCGGAAATGCTGTTTGGTTGAACGCTACGATTGCGCTGCGATATTCTCTTTGGACGACCGAGTGAAACGCCTTCCTCGCCGAATGAAAACATGAAAAATTTTGCGTTTTGAAAGCGTACATGCGTTTGCCAGAGAGCGAATTAAACTGGCCAGCGAACGAATGAAAACTCTTTACGACTCCAGAACAACAGACCACCATTTTAAGGAGGGAGATCTAGTCTGGATCTATAACCCGAAGCGACGAAGAGGCCTGAGTCCCGAGTTACAACAGAACTGGGAAGGACCGTATACTGTTGTCAAGAAACCGAACGATGCTGTCTACAGAGTACAGAGGTCGCCCAACGCCAAGCCAAAAGTCATCCATATTAATCGGCTAGCTCCATACAAGGCCACTGATCATAATTCTATATAATGAGACTGCCGGGACGTGCAGTCTTTGAAGAGGGGAGCAGTGTTACAAAGCTATAAAGTTGTTTCTCTGAGATGCTAATCTTGGCGACCATTTTGGCGACTTGGCAATGAAATTGGCAACTTTGGCGACAAAGGGTATTTTCTAGAAGGACCTCGAACTTTCAATCTATTTCTACTGGCTTCATGAACTTCCTGGAGATTGCATCGCTTCCTACGTAATGAAGTCACTTCCTGTTGAAAAAGTATAAAAGCAAGTTCCCAAGCCAAGAAGAGTTAGTTGGATTTTGATCAGCAAGGCAAGCTGGTGGGCTGATAAGAAACCCACGATCGCTGTGTTGAGATTTATTGGTAATCTTTGTTGTGAAGTTTTATGAGTGCTGCTTTAATACTTGTGCTACGTTTCTTTTCTTAGAATATTTGTAAAATAAAGAGCTTTATTTTTTTATCCTGCTTATTGGACTGCATTAACGCACACCCACAAGTCAATTTCGCTACAATATGTTTACACAGATACAAATGCGAATATTTGTTTCTTTGCGCAGTCGAGATAAATTTTGCTCTAAGAGAACGCCTCTACGTTTCACCTTCCCTGTTATTTTTATTTAATGAATGGAAAGATAAAATACCTACAGTGACAAGAAAAATTCCTACAGTTTGAAGAAATGATAATGCATTTTTTAGGATAAGATTCGCTCGACATTATCGGGTGATGATAGTTTGAGTTCAGAATGGATATTTAAAAATAAAATAGACCAGTATTTTTCCAAGCACGTGTGACTGATTAAAAACACTTTTGTGCGTCTTTTGTTTACATCATCGCACTGTGGACTTTATGATATGCTTCACTCGATAATGTGTCTTTTATTTTGTTTATTCCCGTTTGCAATATGATGTACAGCGGAAATACGTCTATAACAAAGCAGCACATTTAAAGAATACTTTACCAAAGAAGAGGATCTGTGCATATGCGGTAAAAGATCCGAATGATTAATAGTTAAAGATCAAAGTATGTTTGAGATGAAAGATTATCTGATTAATTAAAAAAATATTTGTCTGAATATATGTAATCGAGGAAATAAGTAAATTAGGTATTGTAACGTCAGACTACAGGAATAGCCGTTGTAATATCAAAAACATATTTTATTTCGCTATTTGCAAAGAAGTCGTCCCGAAAATTTGAAGAACTGCTTTTCAAAGCTTGAAATCCAAATAATTTGCAATTAAGCTAAGCACGCAACCTGCGCCTCGAGAAACAATACATAAAAAAACACAGTTAAAGCCGTAATCAGTTCAGTATATTAAATATAAGACTGGAGGCTGAAAACAATTCGTTACAGTATACTTATGATAATGATATTACCTAAGTGTCCACTTCAAGTACAAAGATAGGTAGTGATTTAGTGCTAGATAGTGGCGTGGTGTGTGTGTGGGTCTCAAGACCTTTACATTACATTACACCACCTGCACCCCCGTGTTTAGAGCCATTTGGCTCCTTTCCGGTTTGGAGGGATAGAGGCGAATTTCATTCAGTTCCTACTATTAGTTCACACTCTCCCTATATATATTTATTTATTTATATATCTTGTTCAAATTTTGCAATCGATTTTAAACTAACTTCCCGATGAGCTGGAGACTTGAAACTTTAAACATAGCTCACAACTAGATGACAATGCAATATTAATTCGCTTTCTTGTATGTTTGTTTGTCTGTCATTTCATATTTTGCATGACGCATGCTCAGTACATTTTTCATTATATCTCGAAAACTATTAACATTACAGACTTGGTTCTGGGATGTATGGTTGGCCCATGGGACCATCGAAGCACCCCTCTATTTTAGCCATATCTTTGCGCATGCGCAGTACGTTTTTCATTATATCTCGAATCACCTAAGTAGTAATTGACTTTAAAAATTTTTTTTTATATATTACTTGTTTCTTAAGAAAGGACAAAAACAAGTGACAGGAACAAAAACAAATAAAAATGAAAAAGAAACATACACTGGACAGGAACAACATAGAAAACAATACAAAATAGAAAAAAAAAATACGTAGAGGGGAAAAAAGTCATAAGTAGCCGGAAGTGTGTGTCAGTCTGGGTAGATGAGTGCTCAATTATTATCCTCTACAATGGGATTGTTCTCATCACATATGACACGCATTAGGAGTCGAAGTCAGGTTCTTGATAAGTTGTTCGTGAGAATGTTTTTCAAGGGTCTCAAGATCGCGGATACCACTCTTAAGGGGCACCATGGAGACAAAATGTTGGTAAATGCAGTTTATTTCATAATACTGACTATGAAGATGGAGCCTCCCTCCTAAAAAAAAAACTATGACCCTGACACCATTCAACTTTTGCCTCGCATCTGGTGTTAGGTTCTTGGTTCCAGGCAGGGAAGTATATTAAAAGTGTGGTGTGTCGGTTAAAAGTTCTTTAATCGATAACAAATTATACCACCACAGTGTATATGTATTTTCTGCTCTAGCTATGCATTTTATTGTTACTCTATCAATGCATTTTGCTACTGTATATTGAACTTTATTAAAAGTAGCCAATTTCTTGTGAACTGGCATACAAAAGTTAAGGAACATTTCATAAAATGCGAGAAATTTGCAATAAATGCGAAAAATGTTTCGAAATCAGTTCTGAAGAATCTTGTGTGTGACATTCAATAGAGTTTCATATACATATTACAGTGAAGATTCGGTCACGAGGGCAATTAGGGGACCACCAGAAAGGGATGAAGGCGAAAATGGAGTTCCACCCATCCTGTTTCACAGAAAGCTGATAATGAGATGTGACTTTTATCAATGGTTATAGTTTAATGTGCATAATATTTACATGCATTTTCATAAGCATAGCAGAAATATTCGGGAAGATAGAATTGTTTCTTTAAAAAATTCCAAATTTTTCCGCATGTGTTTTGCTTATAACATGCAGAGTTTTCATTCAAATTATTCGAAATTTGCAGAACACTTGACGATATGTTACAGAAGTATTCTATTAAACTGTGAAGTAAATACGTTGAATATTACAGGAAATTTGAGTGTTTGTACTAAATAATTTTTTTCAGCGCATGTGCGAGACGCAGCGGAATTTTTTTTCATAATTTTAAAGCCAGGTATATAGAGCAACTTTGAAAAAAATTCCAGTTGAATCCCATTAAAATTCAGAAAGCTTTCGGCATTTCAGTGAGGTGAATTTCAATTTATCTTTAAGAGAAGCTAAATGATGAGAGTTCTTGTACAAACTGATATTTTTTAAATTTGAATCTTCTAACAGTAACATTGAATTTTAGTAAAATTGAATATCCTGAATACCATGAACACTTGTAAATTAAATACATTATTTAAATTGCTTTTTCTCGAATACCATTCGAAGATTACGATTCGATTAATTACTCATTTATTATTATTATTTATTGTATTAATTACTCAGTTATTATTATTACTTAATGTATTAATTACTCATTTATTATTATTATTTATAGTATTAATTACTCATTTATAATTATTATTTATTGCATTAATTACTAATTTATTATTGTTTATTGTATTAATTACCCATTTATTATTATTTATTGTGTTAATTACTCATTTATTATTATTTATTGTATTAATTACTCATTTATTATTATTATTTATTGTATTAATTACTCATTTATTATTACTATTTATTGTATTAATTACTCATTTATAATTATTATTTATTGCATTAATTACTCATTTATTATTATTTATTGCATTAATTACTCATTTATTGTATTAATTACTCATTTATTATTGTTTATTGTATTAATTACCCATTTATTATTATTTATTGTATTAATTACTCATTTATTATTGTTTATTGTATTAATTACCCATTTATTATTATTTATTGTATTAATTACTCATTTATTATTATTCATTGTATTAATTACTCAATTATTATTATTATTTATTGTATTAATTACTCATTTATTATTATTATTTATTGTATTAATTACTCAGTTATTATTATTATTTATTGCATAAATTACTTTTTATAATCATTACTTATTACGTTAATTACTTATTTATTGATATTACTTATTGTATTAATACTTACTTGTTGTATTATTAAAAAAAATTGTCTACAAACGTTGTTTCTTTTCCTTAAAAAAAACCCGAAAACCGGTTATTTTGAGCGGTTTTAACCGCCAGGTTAAACAGGAGTTGAAAAAATCGGTATAACCGAAAACCGGTTGTTTTTCCAAAAACCGCCATCCCCAAGCCTCTCTTCTCAACTGCTTTTGTGCGACTTGTGATCTGGCCGTTGTTTTGGAGGGAATACACGTCGAGTGTTGCCAGTAAGTGGTTTGGAAATTTCTTTAATCTATATTTTAAAAAAATATTAAGGGGGTGTCCAAATTCCTTGTGTACACAGTTTCCCAGCCTTGCCATACGCTTTTCCATTTCCATTAACGATATTTTATTTCACAGAAACAAAAACCGAAGCCTCTATCTGAAGATACAAGCGAAACGGCTTTGGGTATTTTCTCAAACAATTTGCTTAAAGTGAACTATACATATGTAAGCATGACCCTATTTATTACAATCAGCAATGATTTATGGAGATACTTTGAGAAGAAATGACTTAATTCCAGTCTGTGATTCTTTGAGAATTGAAAAAAACGGACGTGTTTCTTAAAACTTAAAAACACATTATACGATATTTTACATAAATACCAATAACTATTATAATTACTAAAAATAGATTATTAAATTTAAATTATCTTCAAGAAAAAGACGGTAAAATATTTTTTAGTGAATTATTATAAAGACATTAACCATTATTATTTATCTAATTCAGATTACCTTCATAAACCAAAATCCTATCTTAAAAAAATTATACTGTATATCATCCATTTATTTTTGAAAATATATTTTTCAACTGTTTTGAGGTCTTCAAAAATCGTAGGTAGAATTTGTGAGTAAACAAAAATTTTACAGTGCTTTTATGATGTCGATTTCGAATAACAGGGAATGATACTATGATTCTACAGAAATAAATGAAGATAGGCTTTCAAATAATAGTAAACATCGATACATTTTGTTAAATAATTAATTTTTATAGCATATTAATGCTTTTGAAGAATTAAGAAATTTTATTTATTCCATTGCATTGAATAGAGCTTACTTCTTTAAAAGAAATATAAAGTTTTAAGTGTTTATTTGCCAAAATAAAGTTTTTATTTTCATTGAAACGCCTCCTTGTTTGTTTATTTAATTAGAAGACTAAAATTCCCTTTCCGGTTAAATTATTATTCATATCTAGAAGTCTATACTTTGTCACATGTCTAACATGTAAACTCTGCCCCATTCGAACCAGCCTATGACTACACTAAAGTATAGATAACATTTCCTATATTAGTGCTATCTATGCTAAGGATAGATAACATTTAATTAAAATATTTATAATGTGATAATATGATGCGGTGTTTAGAGAACGAACTTGGTACTTGAAGTATTTACAAAAGGATACTTGATAGAATTTCAGATTTTGAATGAAAAGGAGCAATAAAATATAGGGGAGAGTGGGGTGTGATGCATTTCAGTATAATATGAAGAATTGTAGAGCCTTCTTTATCAAAAACAATATATTTATTGGACATCTACCGTAGAACAAACATGTAGAAACAAACACATAAACTTACATCACTGACTGACATCGCGCGCGCGCGCGCGCGCGAATTCCAGCTTCAATTTATTATTCTTTTCCGTTGCTAGGCAACGTTAGCAAAAAGACAAAATAAATCGTTGCCACACTATTTTTATAACCTTTAGAAAAGAATTATGTCAAACGATATTTTTTAATTAATTTCTTTTTCTACCAAACGATATTTTAAAATTAATTTCTTTTATCACCAAACGATTTTTTTATCGTTTAATTAATTTCTTTTTAAAAAATATTTTAGTAATTCTACAAATATATTTTTTTATTCGTTACGAATATTACAGGGGTAAAACCGGGTAAGCTTGATTCTGGCGCTATTAGTTCTCCTTTCTAGCGCACAGACACTGAATTACATTCTACTAGTTAAGAAAAAGGGATAGTCACAGTGGCATGTTGTAGCTGTTAAATTCACTGCATCTGTGAAGGTTTATTTGTTTTAAGACGGCAACTC
Source organism: Araneus ventricosus (assembly GCA_013235015.1). Classification (NCBI taxonomy): domain Eukaryota; kingdom Metazoa; phylum Arthropoda; class Arachnida; order Araneae; family Araneidae; genus Araneus; species Araneus ventricosus. The sequence continues at coordinate 57,051 of BGPR01007743.1, forward strand.
TCCAATGTTTGTTTGATTTTAAACATCCTTACTTAATAATTATTACAGTTATAGAAACTACATTTAGTACAGTTTGTTACACGTTTACTAAGGATTTATACACTATCATACAATAAGGATTTAGTCCAATATTTGCGCGGTTCTATTTCGTTTTTCATAACCTCTGCACTCGGGGTAAAACCGGGTACTCCAAGAAGGATAAGACCAGGACAGTCAGTAATGATGATTCCTTTGATGTAGAAGATAAAAACACATCAGACGTTGATTGTTTATATTTTAATTATGCATTTTATAATTTAAATAAGTGAGAAGGGTTAAACCAATGTAGAAATTGTCTTAGCTGGGCCCATGAAAGTTTCAGCGGCGCGGAGGAAGAAGACAACCGCTTTACATGTGAATTTTGTAACTAATATTCTTAAATTTTCATATAAAGTAAAAATGATTGCAACTTTTCCTCTGAAAATCGAGTTTACCTAATTTCCCATAACTTTAACATGTGTACCCGGTTTTTAATAAAAAAAATTATAGATAAAAAAGTAAGGAAGCTGTGACTTTTCTGGAAGGATATATTGTACTCCGATAATCAATGAATATTTTAATAAAATTTGACAAGCTCTATGTCAAATAGTTTAGTTCAACAGGCCTTCGAGTCTAAAGTACCCGGTTTTACCCCACTTTCCCATACAGAAAAATAATTAATACAATAATAAAAAATATAAATAATACAATACAAAAATGTACACATACTCAAAATTAAAGAAATAAACAACATATATTTTTTTAATCATTCAATATTTACACTGCTCGCATTCAAGTGATGTGAAGTAAGTAATAGAACATTCAGTATGGGCATTCTGACATTTTATTACGAAAATAATGATCTCAGAATTTATAGAAAATTGAAGTATTTAAATAGGAAAGCATTTTCCACAGTGCAACACTGACATAACCTGAGAGAGTGAGCGAAGTATAGAAATTCAACTATATGGTTAGCGCCTCAACCACTTGGAAACTTATCTTCATCATAAAGTCTTCCATGTAAACCAATAAATATTAGTGATGATTTTTTATCAGGATTTTCATATACAATACGAGATTTTTTATCGAAAGACCACTGCTTTTTATTAGTTAGTCTAACATCACTATCCAGTGCAAAAGGATAAATATATTTCGTAGAGAATTTTGCTTTAATTTCTACTTTTTCGAAAACTGTATGAGACTTGAGAATAAAATGCTTGCAAGGTTTTCCATCTTCTGATTCACAACGAAGTAAAAGACATGACTCGATACCATAAGAGAATGTGTTATAAAATTCCAATGGCTTTCCTGCGACTGCTAAATAGTAATCTTCGTCCATAGAACCAGCTTTATAGGTAAGAGAACAACAGAACCCATTTGAGCATAACTCTTTCGTGCCTTCGTTTCCTTCAAGTTTAGAAAACTCATAATTATCCATACGGGAAGGATGGCACCGATAATTATAAAGCGTACTTCTTGCTTCACCAAGAACATCTGTGGTGCATTCACTCCCAAAATTACGATCTTCTTCTCCTTCTACTTCAATCGGAAATCCGTTTTCTAAGAAATATCGCTTTGGATTCAGTTCAATGTCGTAATCTTTGTCGACAGATGTTGGAACATTAGAAATTAAAAGTTTAGTGCGAAAATCTGGATTGTGTGTGTATATTAAAGCTCCTTTAGTAGCAGAGAAAATGCCGCTACCCAGAGTTCCTGTGCCAGGCATGTGTGCATTTGCGGCAAGAAGGTTGACTTTGTTAGTTATTGCCCATGCTTGTTGATAAGGTGTGGCAAAAAACATGTATGGAACATGGTCGTACCAATAAGTAGGATAAGCAAGGTTGACAACCGCTGGTTTTTCAACATCTTCTACCGATTCTTTGAATATTAAGTCGAAGCAAATGACAGTGGTAAAGTTTCCGAAATCTGTGGTAAATGTAGCATCTTGGGGAAAATCTGGCGTATTCATAGCTTTTTCGAAATAAAGATGTTTCTTGTAATATCTGGTAACTAATGCGCCTTTTCTGTCAAAAACTATATTTGTGTTATAAAAGTAGACTCCATCATCTGGACATTTGGAGTCTTTCGAAGGGCAATCATCAATGCCATCCGCATCACACGTATCAGATCGTTTGCATTTTTTCATATCGATTGTATTAGCCACGATAAAAAGTCTGTATTCTTGAGCCAAACAGCTTAATTTGGATAGGATTTGATGATTGTGAAACTTGTCTTTTTGAATACAAGGATTGACATATCCAAGTTTAGGATCGGGAATATCTTCGACAAAGGTTTTTAACACATTCCGGTTGGCTTTCTCACATGGATATAAACCGCACTCTGGAAATACGATGATGTCCACTTCCTGTAAAAGAAATTAAGAGAAATTATATATTGGATTTATTTTAAAATAGGTAAAGTAACTACTATGGCCACTACAGATTAGTACTTGAACTTTGATTATACAGAATGCATGTGTAATATGTTAATGCATGTACGGTGATTGTCACGAAAAGCACTTCCACTTCTACGGAAACAACTCAACTCTACAAGAACTCTAGTGAAATCAGAACTTCTTTTTTGAGCTGAAATGCTGGAGCGTTGCACGTATAGTGCTCTCGTTAAACCTATTCTTAAAAACTCCTGTACCTAACTATGTAAATATTTTATCTAATTAAATTCTTTAGATTCATTACAGGGAGCTCTCTTCATTGAATTCAGGATTGGTTTACGTTTTCGACGTTGCGAGTTTATTCTTTTTTAGAATGATTTTTCTTCAGCGTCGAACATACGACTCGGCAACTGTGAGTATATATAAGATTTATTAATTATCTTGTTTTATATACTTCTGATGACGCAGATTGCCGAGACAGTGATATCCTTAACTTTTGTTTTTAACCTTCATATAGGATGATGAAAGTTACAAAAAAGACCTGTGAAATTACGAGCTTTGGGTTGCCATAATGTTATATTTTCACTTATTTGCAACATTTTGTTACGCGGTAAAAATAAACAAAGTACCATTTTCACTTGCAGTTTCATTTTAAGGATTATGTGGTTATTTACTCATCAGCAACATCTTTATATTCTTAAAACTTTATAATTTAAGATATATCATGTCGTTAAACGCCATTGATTGAATTCGTTACGGTAATTAAATTCTTGTTATAACTAAATGTATTAATAAATTTAAGTCAATGTTTTTGAAAGCTCTTACAGCTAGGAACCAAAACTATTCGTATTTTATGCTGTATGAAGATTATGAATTGTGGCTTTGAGGTCTTATTTTACCAACTTTGAGCAGTATGTGATGATAGTAAAAGTTCGAAGTCAAGAGGTGAGTATCGGAAACAGCGCTGTCGGGTAGCTTTCAGTAACTACCGCAATGCTGAAAGATTTCAGATAAACCATATAACAATTCCGCTTAAGCAAAGATCAACGTTATTTAAATGTACGCTTTTTCTCATTGTTTACAGTATAAGGTAAGGAAACCATTTAATTTATGCATCTATTATAATAATAACCTCAAATGTATAGTTCTTACAGAAGCACTACGTCAGCTAATTGTGATTCAGCAATCAGTAGAAGGAAAGGAGGCATTTGGGCTGGCAAATTTTGCTTTCAGTCACGATAGATGGATTGCATGACAAAGTTTGACGAAGACGATATTCCAGTCGCTGTGAGTATATGTGGCAGTCCTTAAAGGTATTGATGCAAACCTTAAGTTTAGTAGAGACAACTTGATGATTTGGGATGTATTGGAATTATCTTAGTATCGGACATTTCTTAAGATTCTTGTATTCGTTTGAATCAACAAACGAATCATAGCATAAAGACAGTTGTATAGAAAAAAAAACAGAAATGCCATAATTTCTGATAAAGTTCATTCTGTAAAGGCTATGTCTTTCGAGAATGATTACTTGCATTGAAACTGAACAGAAGTGCCTAGCACTGGTACTCATGTGCACTAACCAATCTTGAATGATTACTTGTGAGAACGATATGCTGTTCCAGTGGCGAATCCAGGATTCGGGCCTGGGGGGCGGGGCTGAGGTCATAAAAATTTTGTATCGTAGAGTGACGAATGTCAAACCTCATGGCTTATATAAACCAAAACACTTTAACTTTCCAGGCTTTCCTCTCCTGACAATAAGAATAATAAAGAACACTACAATACTTTCGATAATTTAATAAAAAATACAATGAAATAGCTGACCAAAAAATGTTTTCGACCGCGCCAACGCTACAAGTGCAAGTGGAATGACTAGAAAAGTAGGAAAATTTTCGAGCCTGTCAAGTCAGAAAGCAATGTTGTCACGATTTTATTACTATTCTTTTAAAATGAAAATTAAGATCAAACAGTTGTAGTGATTTTAAATTAAATCAAGAATTTTGGGGAGCTCTGGGGGGGGGGGCTGAAGCCCGATAGCCCCTCCCCTGGATTCGCCACTGTGCTGTTCATTTCGGCAAGAATGAGTGGAGAAGTACGATATGGACGCCACTTTACTTCATAAACTTGCGCAATCCCAGATAACAACGCACGAGAACATTTGCAGAATGAATTAGAAAGAGATAAGAAGTAGAAAAACCCATCTTCAAAAATTTAGCTGGATATTGTAACTCATTAGGTATAGTGTCAAATTCCTCAAGACAGTTGCTGGCATCTCAAGGAATTTAGTCTAAATATACACTGAGGGCAAAATTTAAAAGCAACAAATGTCGAGATAGCACGAAACAACACTTTTTATATTTGAGAAAGAACACAAATGAAACTTAATATTCTGAGGATTTACAATCCTAAAATTCATTTTCATTAAGTGATGATTACATGACCATTTCTTCTGTGAGCTTTGGGTTTCATTATACGAGTATATTAGTATTTACTAAGAAAAAGCAGTTTATGTTTATTTCAATACAAGTTTGAGAACTGAGAATGCTTTAATTACTCTAGTACTGAATTTTGTCAAATTGTTGTCTGCATAATATTTTTTTAAGTAGAGAACTAAAATAAATTTGAAGGCATGTATAAAAACAGAGGGGAATGGAAGAAAAACAATAGAAATTATTTTATTTGAAGTTATGGAAAACTTTAAATTCCTATTGTTTTTCAGCGATATGGAAACGCTGTCAAGAAACATGTAGTCTAGATGCCAGAATGACTCATTGTTAATATGTTTTTCACAAGAAACTTTGTCTCACAGATATTTAACTTTTTACATTAAAAGGACATAAAACACTGGTATATCCTTTTTTAT
>BGPR01007744.1:13033-38169 GCA_013235015.1 Araneus ventricosus
TCCTAAGCTATAAATGGTATTCAAAATCAAATTATGTTTTTATGGTGCTAAAAACTGTCATTCAGATGACAAATTTAACAGAGCATAATAATACATAATCTCTTTTAGAAAAAGTTCTAATTTTTTGTCATCTTTATGTGTTACAAATTATATGAAATTTTCTTTATTTTTTAAGCATCTCACAAGTAATACCAGCCATCGAAAATTGAGAACAAGCATTAACGAGTAAAATTAAAAAAATAAATAAAACTTATAAAGTGCTTGTGTTTCAGAAAAAAAGATAAAATTCTTCATTTTAAAATAAAGCTAGGATTTCTCATAATCTACTTTCCAAGCCTATTAAGTTAGGAACACTTTAATGTTTCAATGTAACGTACATTATTCATAGCTTTAAGGAAATCTCTATTAAAAGAGAACATGGTGTTAAACCTATTAAACGTCTCATTTTAAAAAAGCTAAGAAAAAAGAAACACGATCATTGCATTTTTCCGATACTTAGGAAACCATTTTTCTTCTCTTCAATATAATGACGGCATCGAGTTTAAAACAGCCGTCAGAAAGTTAAATATATTCAAAAAATAAAGTAAAAAGCGAAAATCAAAAATAAAGTAAAATGTGGTAAATCTTTTTCCAGCTAAAAGTTCTCACACAGTGGATTATATTAAGCGTTTGAAAATTCCACCGTTGCTGAAGTCAAAAAGGAAAACTTTTCACGGGAAAAAGGCGGGAAAAAAAAGAATGTTTCCTTTGCTTAAATAAAGGGAAAAAAAGTTTCCTTAATCGCGTCTGGAAATGATCAGCCGTTAGCGTCAGGGCGTCAATGCTAATGTGCGGAAATGTTCTGTGAGTATTACCTAAAAGAAAATAAAAATTCTTAGCCCTACTTTTCTTCGGAATTCTTTTTCATGATGTTCCTTAATGGAATAGATTTATGTTAGCTGTCGCTTTGGCCTTCTTTCTTTAAATAAGGTGTAGGAATTGAATATATTTTCTCCGATATTATTGCTTTTCTTGGCGTAAATATAATTCTAAAAATAAAAAGAAGGTAAAATTGTAAAATATATTTTGATTTTATATATACTCATGCAAAATTCAACAATTGGATTTCAAAATCGTTTGGTGCGTTTCTGACACGATTATATTCAAAATGTGCTGTAACAGCAGACGATATTCGATTAAACCAAATATTTGATTATGTAAAATGCACTTTATTTGAAAAAGTGAAATGAAACTAGATATTAGTAAGACGAAAAATAACTAATAAAAATAATTTATTAATTTTTATTAGCATTCTTTTCAAAATATGTCATAAAGTTTTATTACAGATGAATCAGTTTTTGAAAATGCATCTGATCTTTAAATAATGTATAACACCGTAGTTCCCACCAAAAAAATGGTCTTGAACACGTATCGAGCTGGATAAAATTAACCCTAGAAATATGAGTTCTAATATCTTGAAATTTTCATGGCTTATATAGGTAAAGATGAAAATGTAGGTTTATTAATGAAGATAAATTATCGTATAAAATTACGTATCAAAAATTAAAATACATGTTTTTATTCGTTAGATATTATTATAATAAAAAGATTCAGTTCTTCTAGAAAGATTGAGATGGAAGTTTATAATAGACGCCTTAACAAAAGTTCAAAATATTCTATTTTCTAGTGCAGCAAAAACAGCAAAAATCGGCCTGAATAGATTTAAATTATAGTCAAACTTGTTAATCGTGTTGTGCATTCATTGCCCAAGAAATAATTCAAAATATTAAATATTGCTTGTTACTTTCTAAACACCTTTTAGTAATTTTAAAATGAGCAATGCTGAGAAATGAATTAATTTTGGATTCGTATGTCATCTCCAAAGAAAGTAATTCGTTTCGTTCCATATCTCGAAAGAACTTTCATTGGAAAATATAAACTTCACGAAATGAGAAAAGCGTGCTGAAGTCTTTTAAATAAACAAATGTTAATTGTAGCAAAAGCAGTCCAAATCAGAAAATCAGGATTTTCTTTTCATTTCGGGAACAAACATTCGAGTTCAGAGGCTCTACATGCATAAGTTCAGATCGGAATTTCCACAGAGTAATGAAGCATTCTTTTAAAGAATAGTTAAAAGGTGATTACTCTACAGTTTTGGTTTTCGCAAGATAGGGAATCTTTCAAGTTCCAATCAAATTTATGTAAATGCGATCACTACTATAATAAGTTCAATTTATCTTAATTAAGTTAGCGTCAATCTTGGAATTTACACTGGAATAATAAATGAATCGGACCGCTTAACAGTGGTTAGATTAACAGAGAGACACAGGAAACAGCATCCCACTCTCCACGTAGGACGTAATCACTCAAAAAGCAGAAACATTTTTTGTTGAATCTCTGTAGTTAAATACTTTGTAACATTTGTTAACCTTTGAATTCTGTAGTTTTGTTTTCCAATAAAGATTCAATCCATTACAAGTGAATATAATAACATCATTGCCAATGAAAAGTTATTTTTGGGAAGAATGTAAGAAAGAACTTAAACAAAGATTTCCTAGCAACCAAATAGTTTTTAGAGGTTATTTCATTATTTTTTAAATAATTTTGACTAAAAATAAAAAAAAAACATTTGCTTGGTATTATGTTACAATTTAATTATTTTACTACTCTTAATTAATCTTTTCATTCATACATTTATTAACTCGTGCCACACATGAAAAACATAAAATATTTTCCACTGTAATGAAAATTAAATTTTATAACATGTTCTTCGAATTTCTTAATTATTTCATTTTGATAATTTTCTCTTCACCGAAAACTTAAGCCCAAAGAAAAGACCCGCGTAAACAACATGTTTTCTCCGAAATCCTAGAGGTTTTACAGAATTCAGCTTCCTTGATTATTTTTAAAATAAAATTTCAGAAGTTACTTTATTTTTCATATTTTCAATTAAGAAGAATAGTTTCCCGTGTGTTATTCTCTATATGAAAGCGGAATGATCCTGGATAATAGTTTCCAATATTTCAAACTCTTCTAAAATGGTGGAAATTTGAAATTTGATAATTACAGATAATTCTTGAAATTGTGAATGGTTTTCATGCCGTAGCATTAAGAATTGTTTCCATAACATATTTGAAAAAAAATAATGGTTCGACTTTCTTATTCTAATTCTCATCTCGGTACAGAATTTGCTTTTCGAAATCTCTATCTGAAACTATTTGAAATAAAATATGAAATATGATAAACAACACAAACACTATTCGAATTTTGTAAATAGATTCAATTGGCGTGGCGTCAAAGTCATATGACCAACGTAACTATACATGTTAACTAACATCTAATTAAACATTGTCTGAATTGCTGAGACGCCACAGGCTGATCATTCTACTGGATGCGAAATGAATTGGAAAAAATTAAACTTCTAAAATGTATTTGATGCATGATACATGAACGTAAATTGATTCTATTTCAGAAAGTTAATCAAATTAGCATCTGTGCGGAGATTTTACAGCTATAGCGAAGAACTTGTAGTTAACCGCACCTAACTTACCTGACTTAAGTTTCTCTTTTAAATTATCTAATCAGATTCTGCCTCTAGCATGAATAAGGATTTGAATCTATCCACAACACCCACTCCAGATTTTCAAAATTCATTCGGAATATAGCTCTTTGTTAAATGAAAATAAAAAAATAAATGAAAACAAAGGCGTTCGTCTGAAAGCGGATGTTTTCCATTATTTGTACTCATAATCAAATCAATCTATGAAAATTCATGTTACACTAAAAAACCACAAAAAATAATGATGGTAAAATTAAATTTTGTTCAATGAATAAATTGAAATATTTTGATTAATGTCCGTGGGGCAAAATTAGAGACATTTCAATTTAATTAAATACGACATTCTTGATTAGAAAAACATAAGTTCGCCGTAATTAATTCATTTGGAAATATTTTGAATTATTTATGGAAATGAAAGCACTACGGTCGTTTTATTTTCTAGATAATTTTATATCAGTTGTGTTTCAAAAAATGTCCTTATTGTCTTTCTTTCTGATAAACAATATATCCTCCGGTATGTCTCATATTTTATTCATAAAACATAAATTAAAATTAGCGGTATGCTATTTAATTCGATGTTTTTAATAATTTTCAAGCATACTTATCTATATATTCATTAATATATAAATGCATACTTTGAAATTACAAACTCTAAAATTATTCAAAATAGAATTCATGAAATATTTGTCTCTAGAAATAATTATCTTCAAATTTTATACATTTCCCTTGTTTAAATAATATATTTTTAATTAAAACGAGAAATAATAAAAGTAACATGTGTGTTTTCTTCTCATATACATATTAATTTTCTGGGATAAGTTAGTGTATATAGTCTGGATATGTGCTTAAAAAATTGTTTATGAGGTAGAATTTGTTTCTAAAGCGAATTTCGTTAAAATATAATCATTAAAAATTAATCTCTTCAGTAAAATTACTAAACAATGAATAGGGAATTAAACTTGAATAATCAAAGTTGCATATTTGAATGTAAAATGCAATCAAATAATTAGTTTCGACTTCTTAAAAGGTAGATGTTAGAACATTGATAATTCAATTCATAAAATATGATATGAGATATGAAAAGGAATTATAAATATATCATAAGAAGAATTCAATTTTCCATTTCTTTCTAATTTTTAAAAAACAATTCATGAAGTTTAAACGTTTTATATGATTTTCTTAAGAACATATTTTAGTTTCAAATATAAAATCACAAGTTTCAGTTCTTAAAATTATCACCAATGAATTATAAATAATGAATTCTTGATTCTTATTTCTTTAATGAGATATTATTTTCTTTTAAAGCTCCTAAATACCCACAATTGGTAAAAATATATTGATAAAAACCGTGGAAATTATTTCAAAGGTTTCTGAAAACGCTTTCCCATTGGCTATTTAAAAGAAAATCTTGGACATAGATATACGAATCTTGATAAAAAATAACTGAAAATAATCTCATTTTTTTCACGTCAAAGCAATTATCATCCTTTTAGAATTTTAAAGTCAATTCGTATGTAATCCTCCTGTCGTCGCAATATCTAAGAGATGAGCATGCAATATGCATCTATTAGTAGTTTTTAACACATTACAATTTGAATTTTTCTCTCGGAACACTAATTTTCATTCTCATTAGAACGAACCATTAGAGTTATAAAAGAATAATTATTAAAACCGGATGAACTCATCATATTCACAAAATACATTGCAACGAGAATGAATTGCGACCGTTCAATGTTGTTGTTGAAGTTTGCACTCCTTTCAAAGAATTATTAATTTGAATTTATTAATATTAAAATATTTTCTGCACAAACACAGTATATCCTAAATCAAATGCTAGTGGTTCTTCCATTTCCAAGCAAAAGTATCAGGTGAACTGATAACAACGTTTTCTTTATTCTTTCTCTCTGAACAGAAAGTTAACCCTTACATACCCAGTGTTGCCTTTAAGGAACATACCCAATTTTGTTTTCTAAAACCTTGAGAACAAGACTGAAGCTCTAGTGCCTGTTGTGGCCAATAGGATATATATTGAAAATTTTATTAAATCATTTTACAACATTGTGAACAGGACAGTGTGTGTTATAGTTGGACCGACAGTTCACGGGACAATGTTATAGTTAGACCAACAGTAGAACATGTTTTAAGAAGAAGAAAATGAGTGGCAACAGAATTGAAGGGACGTTGTGTGAGGTATGTGTGTTCGGAAAAAGAATGCTACGGATGTCGCTTTTTGATTCGATTTTTTGTGTCGTTTTTGGTCTCAAGATCTATGTGTCCTGCTGCTAAGTAGAAGTCAATATATTTGTACAATGTGTTTTCACAGACACAGAATTAAAAAAGAAGGGGTTCTGCTCTGGGCTCGTTCATCACACGTGATTATCCTTGTTAAGATGGAGAGATATGGAGATCTCATTTCAGAAGTCACTCAGATAACTAGTTAAGACTTACATCCTGATCTCTCTGGTGAAGCATGCTTCCGTTTGAAACATATAGATGGCAGCCTAAGTGCTGATAAAACAGCAAAAATAAATTGATGCTTTTCGCTTGAAGCTGCATCTTTTTTGCTTTGTTTGCACGCTCCAGAATACCATATTTTATTCTACAATGTCGAAGGAGATTCCTTATCCTAATTATTAGCTATTAAAATACATCTGTGTTTAATATTATAAAGTTTGATCAAGGAAATTTTTTTCTGAAATCAATTGTCAGTTGGTTACAAACTGTTTTTCAGCCATAAACCATACTTAAAACAAAATATGATTTTTTGAAGTAGTTTTCCCATTTTTTATTCAAGAAATGAAACAAACTCAACAAACATTTTAAAATCAAATTTTTAAAAAATCGAACTTTTAAGGGTTAAAAGTTGTTTATGTTTCAATAAACTATCATTAAATATTCTATATCTGAATTCTTAACTTCTTATCAAGATACTTTCAATTTGTCTCTAAACATTCTTAGAATATTTTTCTTAGTAACCATAAATTAATATATTTTTATTTTAATCTCTTTCTCCATCATAGTTATGAATTAACAGTAGTGTAAACGGTAGTATATTTGTTGTAATTTTAGCTAATCCTATACAAATCTCTCTCTTATAAATCTCTCACTTAATATCTCTATTATAATATCTGGATCTGTACAAATTAATTTATGAAGTAGTATTATGAGCTAACTAACTGCAAGTAGTAGTTTGAGTATTGTTTAATTTTATTAAATTCTGGTAATAATTCTGTAGGTCAGAGATAAACTATTGTTAGTAAAAGTTTAAACATTTTTCAGGGGAGCAAAAAGAAGTCACAGACCGCAATGCATTATACGCCATTTTTTACATGTATTTATGACATTTTATCCATCCGAAAATGCAACCGGGATGATGTATATACGATAAATCATCAAAGTCATCAAAACTGGGCTTACGATAACTTACCTTTCAGATACAGAAAAAACGGGCCATTTTTTACTGCTTTTATAATCCCAAATTATAGAAAGATTTCGGAGCCGCAAATTAGTTTTTTATTCCGTTTTCAGAAATAGAATTTTTAAAAGTTTTCGTAAAAGCAATAATTTAAAGCAAACCAGTGATTAAATGTTTATTTTGATGATCGTGACGGTTACTTAAAATTAAACTTCGTAATTTTGTATTTATTTCGGAACAAACTAACACTTATACAGAATTCTAATTTTAAAAATGTTTAAATATTTCATAAAATATATAATCAATAAATCAATTTTTTATTACATTTTTTACTTAATTTAGAGAAGATTTCATTATTTCCATGTGATAAATTTCCAGAAATTCTTCTTACCGTTTCTTAAACCTACACTGCACAATTTCTATTTTTTCAGAGACAGACGTGTAAAAAATTTGGGAAATGCAATGAAAAGATCCATTTTGATTTGAAATTTATAACTAAATTTAATGAATTAAAAATACTCCTTACTCAAAAAAATCTCTTAAATAATTAAATATTTAATTTGAAACAGGGAAAATTTCAACATTTTAAGTAATAAATATGTTGGCCTTTTTCAGATCTTTATATTACTTTTGCAAAAGCATTCAAGACAAGGTTTGCAATTTTTTCTTCAACAGATGTGTAAAAATTATGGGAAATTCAACAAAAAAAACCATTTTTATCTGAAACTTTTGATTAAATTTAATGAACTAAAACCAATCCATTACTTAATTTAAATTTCTTTGTTAACACCTTGCCTACTTCAAGTGAAACTTATAAGTAGTTCAGTATCAGTTTTCATAAATCAGCAATTTAGAACTGAAATAACTTCTTAGGGCTTCATTAGATGTCGCTACGAATGCTTGCAATGATAGTAGGTATATAATGAAATTGCCTCATACCACTTCCACACTTTTTCGCCTGTCAATACTCTATCGTTATACTGGTGCATTGCACCATATTCACCAGATATTTATTCATGGGATTTCCCTCTTTGTGGTCATTTGAAAGTTTTGATTTACAAGAATAAACCGAAAGATCTTATTAGCCTCAGAAATACCGTAACTCATTGATTGTCAAACATTAAAATTTGGATCTGTATATGACAAATTTCTGACTAGACTGCTTTATTGTGTTGTCTCTGAAGATTCTCACTTCGAAAATACTGTAAATTAAATTCCTTTTCCACGTTTTTTTAATAAAAAATTCGTAACGGTACCTGAAGCCACTCAAAAGTTATTTCCAATCAAAATTGTAGGCTAATTAAGGCTGACACTATGTATTATTTCGTCGGCGCTCAAGACAAAGGGGTCTATTCTGGTACCCCCGGTTGGGTTGGTTCCGTTGTTAACGTGCGGAACCCAACCCAACTCCCAACCTATCCGGGGTTACCAGAATAGACCCCTAAGTCACTAGTTAAGTTTTAGTTGTATTCACGTCCCGTTTCGAAGAAAGACGAAGGATATTTTACGACGGACGTCGTAATTTTTAACCACTGCCAGAGCATATTTACGAATCCTACATAATAGAGAATGATGTCGCTTCTTATTGGATCTCGGCGTCATATGACTTGGCTTGCTTCTAAATTATGACGTGAAACTAAACAGTACTTACCAATGCTGAAGTTTCGTCCTTTATTTGTTGTGTTCTAAAAGCGTTTGCGTCATTTTCTTGAGAAACGTCCAACTAATCATAATTAAAAGGTAGTTTTGATTTCTCCATGATGCGATTGCAGGACAAAATAATAATTAAAATCCCACCTAAGCGCAATGCTATGACATCATTAAGAAGCAAGTCAAGTCACGTGATGCTGAGAGCTCATGAGAAGCGACATCCTTCCCTACTATGTAGGATCCGTAAATATGCGTGATTAAATGGCGACGAAGACACCTGAGCAGACCCCTTCCTCTCGAAACTTCCGCTTCACACGTAGGTGGACGTTTGACCCACTACGTCTTATTTAACGTGCACGAGACTCACATAAAAGAAGGTTCTTCAGTGGAATTGGGATTCGAGCTTAGGTCCCTTCGACCCAAAATCCTAGTCCTTACACTAAGCCAGTTGGGCCAGTAGAAAAGTCAGTAAAACCACAAATATCCTTCTGACGGACTACTTTACTTTACTCTACGATAAACCCCTGACTCCAGAGATAAAGATCCCCGGTGTGCAGTGTGGGTGGATGTGCATAGTAGAGGCTTTATTGATTCCCCCCCCCAAAAAAAACAACCATACATTGAGTACAGCAGTTACATAGACATAAGATTCCGTTTCACAGACTACTGAAGTCGATTAGAATATCCAATGAATTATTTTGTGATATAAATCCTGTTATCGAAATATCCTATGCAACGAGATGTCCACTCACTTTATCTTATCACCACAAGGAACCAAGCCCACAATTCATAGTCCATTGGTGGAAGAGCGCCCTATCCAGAAAACTCTCAAGACGAAATATAGATAACTTAATCACATTCTTGGCGACTAACGAAGACCTAATTAAAAGTCAAAATACAACACCGTCACATACTCCTGCCTAGAAATAGATACTCCCAAAGATTCACCTCCAAGAACCAGAAGTCCGAAGAATTCCCAGTTGAGCAGCAGAGCACACTAACTTAAAAACATCAACCAGCCACCACCAATTCTTCCGTAATTCATTCGAAAAATTCACCCTTCACATCACCGCAAACCCTTGAGTAACAATTCCAGCGATCCCTCAGTATAAATATCAAGAGAGAACAAAAACCAGTCCCACGATTTTTAGGATGGTCGCGACAATTTTCATCATATAACCGGTTGTGTTACATTATTCAATTCTTCTTCTTCGTCGCATCGAACAACACTAACAGCCCCGAATCATGAAGCTCCAACTGTATGAAAAAATGTAACTAAATGAAACATTCAACCCTTTCACTGCACTCAAATTTGATAACTCCCCTTGTAAATTTCTATTATAATACTCGGATTGTAATCCTCACTGTGTTTTTTATTCTTCTTTGTTCATGTAATTATGTTCCCTTTCAAGTGTATTTATATCCTAATGTTGTAATTTTTTTTTTTTTTTTTTGCTTTTTCAATAAAGTTTCACACATACTCATCCAACCGACAGGGTGCCGTTTAGGCGCCGAGTTCGGGGGTATGCTGTGGTGTTATGTTATCGAAATATCAGCAAATCAACCGTAGAAGCTAGAAATCTGTAAAATAAATTTTACTATTTATGAAAACGACTCAAAATTAATTAAATTTAAATTTCCTATATCTCAGTATAAGAGTTATGGATATATGTAATTTTTCTTCAATGATGACTGTTTAACGAATTAATATTTAAATATTCAGAATTTATGTAAAAAACGCAAGAGCATAAGCGGTGTAAATTTACGGCAGTATTCAATCTAGAGTTAATCACAGGAGTCTAATAAATTCATTTGATATAAAAATGTCAAAAATTGGCGCATATAACAGAGAAGTTTCTCTTCGAACGCGCTTTATTTTAAGCCGTAGCCAAATTTTCTGAACATTATATATTTTTGATGCTGCAAACTTTGGAGGCTTCAAGAAAGCCACGAGGCTTGGATGTGTTCCAAGGTGTGGTGCTGTTAAACACGCCTTGCCTTTAAAAGGTTTTTGCTAAAACTCTTTCCGGGTCGTTTGGAGTAACAACAAACGATATCTAGTGTTCATAAACACCTGCTGTGTATCAGAGTCTTTTCGTAAAAGAAAACAAATTTTCCGAGGAGCTTCGTCGGATGTTACTGACACGTTCGAAAATTCGGGCGGAAGACTGCGAAATATTCGGAAAAAAGTAGTCTTCTTGAATAGATGCCTGATTTTTGACGAACGCCTTTCAACGTTCAGAAGTTTTCTCAAACTTTGAAGAAACTTTGATTTAAAAATTTCCAGGGCGTTTCCTTTGCCTTTTCCTCTTTTTGGTCTGATTTGCCAAAGAAACATTTTCTACCCATTTGGAAGAAATCATGTCGATACTGGATTTCCATATCTAAAAATGGGTATGCTTAGATTTATCCCAGTAGTTTATTCCAGAAATATAAAATGTATGCTCGGTATTGCTTTCAACAACATATACTCGGAAAAAATTTCTTTTTGATTAAACATGGTTATTAAAAGCAATTAGCCATTAAGAAAAATGTATTCAAATTAAATTTAGTTAATTCATAGGTAAGAAATAATACTTGCTTTATCTTTACAAAAGAAATCAAATTGTAGAACGTGACAGTAACATGGAAAATTTAATTGCGCATGCTACTAGCATTTTAGCATTTAAGTGTAAGTTGTGTGTGTGTATTCCGTTACAATATGACATCCTGGACTGCTTCATCCCGCAAAGAATGCCTTCGATTCCAAAATCAAATTGATGCCACGAAATTTCACTCATATTGTCGCGTAGATGATCGATTGGATGCATTTACTAAAGTCGAATGAAGACAAAGCTCGCTAATCTCAACTCGAGACTTTATTCAGAGAACTAAATATTACATCTTCTTTTATACAGTTGGCGAAACAGTTAATAATAATAATTAAAGGGGTAATTTACATATATGAAATTTACATAAATGCTATTTTCCATATAAATTAAGTAATAATTGTAAACATAAAAGTCCACGGGCTCGAACCCGAGTCTCCTGGTATTGCAGAGCAGCGCCGTAACCATTTGGCTATCGAGTATTCAGTTAGATCGTAACAATATCATATGATTTTGAATTGCCTGTATATAAAAAAATAAATAGTTAGGTCAGAATAGATTTGTTAAATTATATCCATGTTTTAAACAACTCATGGTTCTTGACTGCATCCATCACAAACCTAACAAATCTAATTCGAAAATAGAAAGAATGCAAATCCAGCTTTAGTTATTGAGTAAAAGAAATCTCCAGAATCAACTCTCTTACAACTGAGACGAATTTGTTTTCTCTCTTTTTCACGCTTTCTAAGATAGAATCTTTCGTCCTTCTCGGATGCCAGTTTATTGGCTGTGCTAGATCTCCACTACCAACAAATTTACCTAATATATATGGGGTGCAATAATAGTCATGTCAGTAAAACTTACTTTTGGATGATTAGACGAGAATAACTTAGTTCCACGAGGAGAGTGAAATCTTAATCGTTTGATGGTGCACCAGTTGTGCAAGCCCATACGCAAAGGAAAAGTGCCCGCTGGTTCTACATTTGTACATCCAAAAGAAAAAGATTAAAATGAAAAAATCAAATTTAAATACGCAGTTGAATTATCAGCATAACAGTAACTTAAGGGAAGGAAATATAGAGGATCCACTCAATAGGCAGTATATGGAAGTGGTGAAAATTTACAAGTTTTATTTATAAAGTTTCTTTTGGAGAATTAAGAAATGTAGGATCATAAGCAAGGGAAGAAATTAAGGAACATTTTGTAGTTAATCTTTTGATAAAACCTTTCTAAGTTATCAACACTGTTAGAATGTCTTGGTCATCCAAAGGCATAACATTCCCATTTTCTCACACAAGAAAGATTCTAGTTTAATAATACACTATTGAAACTCTCGATCTTCGCACAAACTAAGACTCTTCCATCTGGTCACCAAAGTCTTTTATACCTTTCTAATAAATACGAATAAATTTTGAAACATGGGAATTTATGCTAAGAACTACAATTACTCTTTTTAGCAATTGCTATTCATCTAAACAAATGTTTAGAGAGCTTAAGAGAAAACAATCACACGAAGGCCGTATAAAATACAATCGTGTTTAGACCCGCTATGCTTCAAATACCTTTAACAGATCTTGCATAGCTTCGCCTGGCGGAACACTTCTCCTTTGTTCCGCGCCCGGGAAATTGAACAACTATGAGGCCCATCTCCGTAATCGCTCCGATGGCCCTAATCGAATTAATTTATCAATCACGTCCGACACGATTCGGCCTCCTTCTTTTTCATCCTAATTGCATTCGGTTTCTTTGTGCCCTGAAATGTCAAGATCGGGAAATCCCCGCTGCGACATGGCAGCTGCTCCACCGCTGAGCGGTGATTAATCCCGACAGCTGTGTAAATAGTTCTGCAATCGCGAAAATGGCTCTGTGGACGGAAGTAAAAGAAGTTATTCAACGGCGGGTTTTTACTTACGAGATCGAGATAGGATTTCTTGATTACGATACTTTTTCGTATACAAATCTGTTCCTACAATGAGTAAGATACTGTGCCGATTTTTTTACGAAAACAGGATCATAACATAACTGTTTGAGATTTTTTTCCACAGAAATATGGAATGTTAAGTTCTAATCATTAATTTGAGCAGTTACACGCTTTTTAAAAAATAAGTCCACATCCCGACGCATATCAAACAAATCCAAACTCTTCTCCTGCAAAGTATGGTAAAGGTGACATGGTGTTCTGTATCTCCGACATACAGAAATATAACGTAAAGCAATATCGAAAATGGATTTGTGGTTGGAAATAAAAGAAGCTATTCTAGGACGGGTTTTTTTCTTACGAGACCGAGATCGGATCTATTGATTACAATAGTTTCTAATATACAAATCTGTATAAGAGATATATCTGAATCTCGAAGGTATAGGGCAATATGTCCATTTTTTACCAAAATAGGTTAACTATACATAATGTGACCATACTTCCCGTTTTTTGGCAGCCTGTCCCGTTGTCCCTAAGCACAGCTTCGGGATGCCCAAATGTCCCGTTTTCAGGAAGAGAGCAACCGACAATAACAATTTCAAGCGAGAAGGCGCCAAAAAAAAAAAAAAACCGACGGTAATGTCTAGTAGCCCGGCGATGACGGAGCATGCGTTATGCATACCACATATATGTAAGTGGGTCAGAAGCCTCCTATATCGCACTTAGTTCTAACTTCATTACACCGCATGGAGTGTTAGAATGAAACATTGGGTATATTTAAACCGAAAGTCGTTGGGTGGAACTGTCCAAACACTTTCACGTCAATAATTTAAATTATACGAACTTTCGTATAATTATTGAATATATTCTATGTCTGCCCGGCACTAATGAACCCGTAGAAGGTGTCTTTATTCTTATGAATAAGTTGTAGACAAGCTGAAAAAACACAGTTGCAGGTCGCAACTTATAAAGTAACGTTAATAACCAAAGTAAATTTTAATAAATCCTACCAAGAATTCAATTCCTTTTTAAAATCAACACCAAATATACTGAAGCAAAAATGTTTTTTCAGAAAAATGCATTATCACATGAATTATTTATTTTCACGTGTTCATTCCTGTTCTTTTCATTGATAAATAAAAACTGAATAAATATGTGTTTTCTTGAATTCACAAAATATTACCTAAAAATTATAAAAAAAAATGTCCCGTTTTGAGGGAAAAATTAAATGGCCACTTTAGCTATACACCTATATATACTTTTTACACAGAGAAGAACGTTATGTTCGGCATCAATAATTTGGGAAGTTATCAACTTTTGAAATAATACCAAGTCTCAGTGCAAATTAAATTTGTTCAGGCTACTTTCCTATAAAGTTTATTAAAAGTCACAGAGTTTTCTGTACCTCTGAGGTACTGAAATATGCTGAAAGAAAATATTTTAAGTCTCAGCAAGTTGGGTTTAATGGGTTTCCACGTTTCAGTTCGGCCCCCGAGTTTCAAAATACAATTTTTGGAATTTTGTAAAGCATTAAATGCATGTTTGTTTCTTTGCTGGTATCTCCATTTTGATAAGGACATAATAACAGAAAAATAAAGTAAACTAGCTGGATGACAGTTGAGTGATATGTAGCCTTTCGACAAAAACTGTGCATCTGCATCGAATTTTGGGTCACATCCTTCTGCGGGATGTCTGTCAGTTACTCCGTGTGCGTTTCATCGCGGAAAACGAAACACTCTTTTTCCCAAAAGAGGGTGACAGCAACTAGGCACAGACTCAATTAACCCTAGGTACTCATCTTATCTCTTCTCCTATACATAAGGCAACACCCTCTCAAAATCAACAACACAAAGACTTGAAAGAGCTAACAGTTATATTACTAACCATTATATTCTTTTGTTCTAAATGTCCTCTTTTTTGTATCCTTATATATAAAATGTATTTTTTTTGCTTTGGCTATTTCAGTAAAGTTTCACGTATACCCAACCAACCGACAGGATGCCGTCCTGTCTCCGAGTTCGGGGGTTTGCTGTGGTGTTAACCCAAATTTTACCACATTACGAAAAAATTAATATTTTTCCAAAAAAATTCTATCACAGACTAATGATACATCACGCAAAAGTATAAAGTTAAAAAACTTATGAAAACTTTATCGGTTGTCTTTTTACAAGCTGTCCTATATATAGGACGATGGTAAAATCCACTACTACATACTTTTCAGTCAAGCATCTTGGTTTACATGAAATGGTAGTAAACATTCAAAGCAAAATCCTAAATCACATTTTTGGCAAATAGTTAAGGGTTTTCTTGTACAGTTTTTAAGCTATCATTGTCGTTGTTTTCCATTTATTAGAAAGGGTTCACTTTGAAATTCGAATTAATCTAGATTTTTTTTTGAATGCCCAAACTCATTCTTGCAACATTTTGAGGTACACGCAATCCCAAGTAAGCCATTGTAATATGTCGATGAAATTTGAAAGAATTCTACAGCGTTTTCTGGAGCAAAAAGTTTTTAATGTTTCTAAACCAGTGCAACCAGTGATGTTTCAAATGCATATTTGAATAATGGTCAACACTACTTTTTTTCTTGCGTGGATGGAAAATATGTTTTTATGAGATTTTCCAACAAATCTACACCATTTTTGTATAAATTATATGAAATAACATACGGTTTATCTACTTTCTGCTTTCCACCCTTTATTCTTCTTTCTTTTTTTAAAGCCTTTTTTGTCTTCAAAATTGGTGATCAATGATACAACTCAATTGTCAATCCATCGAACAGCTGCAATTTTATTAAAGTGCATTTTGTCATTCTATTCTCCTAAACTGTACCCGTAGCAAAGGAACGCTTGCTTCTGGGGGACCAAAAAGATCACACAAACTAACAAGTGTAAGTTTCAACAACTGACATCCAATTTTCAACGACTGTTTGGACTAATGATTTCTTCTCTTTCTTTCTTTTCATAGTCATGCCACAATGGTTTGTAGAATTCGTTTACTGCCTGATATGGCATAATACGAGAAAGATATATATTGAAAGATGAGAGTATCCTTAGATTGTATCCAAATATTATGGGTTTTCCTTTCATGTACATTTTCCATCCATATCTTTCAAAATAGCGGACTATTCTTTCATCTTTACTTAAATGTTCAGAAAACACAACAAACCGTTGTGAAACTTTATTCAACAATTTGTAAATTTGGCGTACTTTCTAATAGCGATCTGAATCAATAGCAGTATTGTGACTGAAGCGTAAATACCTCTTGATATCTAAGTGTCGCTTTCTTGACATTGTTTGATTAACAAGTGTTGTTCCAATATCAGAAGCATTTCCCCTTTTTTTGGGGGGGGGGGGGGTAAAATTTGATATTCGCTATAGAAAATTATACCCAAAACTTTTTTCAGTTCATCGAATTTAGACAAAAAAAAAAGGGGAAACTTTTTCTGTCAAGCATGCTTGTTAACTTCTACCATAGCTGGACAATCATATTTTCAGCCATCATCTAGAAGTTCAAAGGCAATTTTCCTAAAATCATATCCGTAAAATAATTCAGGAGCTGATGGAAATTTTGGTGCACAATTAGTCCATGAAGGGGTTAAAATATATTCAGCAGCACCATTTTCCTTTATAATTTCAATTGTTCCATCTGTTTCTTCTTGAATCTTTTCGTCAAAAGCAACATGACCGTGTTCACTGCTGGTGCAGGCAACATCAATTTCTTCATCATCAATGACAATTTCTGGATCAGGTGGTAATATTACCATTTAAAAATCATTATCATCATATTCATCGGCCAATGAAATTAACTCTTTAATTCCGATTAGACTTTTTTCTTTTAGCTCCTTTAAAACCGGGAATTTTTGGGAGGAAATGACACGAATTGGACTCTCCTAACCTGGGTGGTTATTTTTCACGCCACCCCACCCCCTGCTTTAACTTTACTTTAAGGCACACGGAAATAGGCTGTAGTTGGCAAGCATAATTTGACCCCCCACCGCGCTTATCTCCTATGCGATTGCAGAAGATCACCTCCCCTCAAAAGAAGCCAACCGCCTCAGACCGGTCTTCCTCGCTGTTAAGGCCAAATTATTACACGGCCTGGGTCCACCTCGTTCGCGATGAGAAGGTTAAATACTCAAAAGCTTTTTCAGTTAAAAATCTCCGACTCACTTCCAATACTGTTCTGGAAGGAACGGGTGTGAAATCAGATCACACCTCGAACAGAAGTATTCTTTTCCCTACAAAACATAGCGTCAGCACGTGACTAAAACTCTCAAACAAAGAAAAAGCACAAATATATAACTCAAGATACACCTCCAGGTTCACGTTCCAAGCAAACGAGATGTTATTGAGTTTTGCAATTAGTAAAAGATAAATATTCTAATACCTTTTCCCGAAATTTCAAACGCCTTTGTATGGACGTGCATAGTAGGGGATTTTACTATCGTCCTATATACAGGACGGCACCTAAAACCTTTGTAAAACCAGTTTGAATATAGCTTTTTGTTTGCAAATTTTACTCAGAAATAATATCTAAGACTTGTCATGAATAAATCGGAAAAGAAAATTGTATTTTTTTCCTCATAATTATTTAAAAGAAAAATATAATTCATGTCAAATAAAGTAGCAAAAATTAGCCAAATTCAAAATTCTTAAAAAAACTTAAAATGATCAAAATTGAACTTAAAAAGATAATAAATAACACTTATCAATCTTAAAATATATTTTAGAAGCGGAACATAAATAAAAAATGCGATATAGGCTATGAAAATTCAACAAATCTGAGTTGTCCTATATATAGGACGATGGTAAAATACGGGTTAAGTTAAGTTACTCCATGTGTATGTGAGATACAACAAATTGGAATGATCAAATTTGGCATATAGGCCTTACATGTTATTTCACATGAATAGTTGATCTGGATCAAATTTTGGACCAAATCCTTAAAAGGAAAGTCCAAATTATTCTAAAACGTATGCTAAATTCTCTTCACTATACAAAGCAGTAAATAAAGCGCCATATTTTTCGAATTGTGTTTAACACACATACTGTTACTCATGTTCAAGGAAAATATTATTTGCATTTTTAATTATTTTTTTTTATCTAAGCTTTGTAGCTAGCGTCCATGAAAGATATCAAATGCATTTTCAGCATCGCCTTATTTATATTTAAGCTGCAAATTCCTAAATGAAAATACGAAATGCATTTATTTCGATGCAGTAATCAAATATGATCATGGCTATAATAAAATATGAGCTTTGTTTAAAACATGAGTAATCTGCATCACAAATTTCGCAATGGAATCTGTCTTAGTTTTAATATCATCTCTGTAAAGATAAGACTGATTTACAGCTATTTAAAGACAAACACTAACAGAAAAAATGAAAAAAGATTAAACATTTAGAAATTTATTCAGAACAAGAATAGACATTTGGAACTAATTATAAAATTACATAGCAATATTAAATCTAAAACTTAAGGGTATTGCTGAGGTCAGATAAGTAAATTGTTACAGAAGAACAGTAAAAATTAATAATTTTAAATTAGAAATTAAGTATTTTTCTGCTTTGATCCTTCAGTTATTATCACATTAAAAGCTCAGCTTCGAATTTTTAATTATTTACAATATAAAACGTAATAATTCATTGCAAAAGTACTATTACTTTATGAAAATTACTGTTGTGAATAAAGGATGTGCCAAATAAAGTTTCAAATATCTATAAACAAATTTAACCCAATAAATTCATGATATTTTCAACAGCTTCACCATAATCTTTCATCTTAATCTGGTGAAAACTTATTTGCTACAACATAGATAATGGTCTCTAGCTTTATTCGAAATTTTGTTCTCGAAGTTTAGTATTTTTTTGTTATAACTTATTTCCCGCATTAAAAATCTTATAACGTCCATGCTGTAATGATTTATTATTTATATCTATCATCATTTCCCCCTCAGACAAATTAATAACTGAGAAAGAAAATAAATAAATAATCTTCATGACTGTGAAAAATAACATGATGAAAAGGATCGGTATCCCATCTGAAATTTAATGCTAGAAGTGCGTGCTTCTGAACATTTCGAATTCCGGAGCTATCCATTTTTCTAATCCTGCCTTTTATTTATAAAAAGCTAATGTATGTTTTTGATATAAATCTAGTAAATAAACAATAGTTATTTTTGAGTCTAAAACATCTATGCTTCGACCGAATATCTTTTCGCAATTGTGTACTCTCCAAAGATATAGCACTGACTTTAGTTAAAAATGGATTTTAAATTTAATGTTTCCTTTTGTCTGCAAATGGTAGATTCTTCATAAAGAAATTGAAGTCATCCGAAATTCTTATCATTTTTTGAAGTTTAAAAATTTATATAAATGTTAAAACCCACTGAATCAAAAATGAGAAAATTTTAAAACATTATCCTTTATTTTAGTAAATTACAATATCTATGCATGTTCGAAATAAAGGTAACGCTGTATTTTGGAAAGAGACCGGTGTCAACCGGCGTTATCTTTTTTGAAAAGATTTTCTGTAGAAAAGGAGCCACATGAAAAGATGTCAGTTTTTACGTTTGTTACAGAGGGAATTTTAAACATAATTATATAGGATAAACCAATTTTATTATCCGCATAGTATGATTATTAAAATTTTCCTCTATGGCTTATATTTCTAGTACCTTAATGCTGTTTACTTTAATACATTTCGAAACTTTTATTCCGAAAACTTATAATACGCATTTCAAAAGTTTTTCGCATTTAAAAAAAAACATTGTCTAGACTGAAATTTATTACTTTATATTTTTTTAAAACAGAAAGAAAGAAATAAAATTTTTAAAAAATTCAAAATCGTCAAGTTTTTGATATAAGTTTTGATAATTTGTGCGTATCACTTTTGATGAAAACCAAATTCTATGCTTAAAATATCTTAAATTCCCCTCATAAAGTCATTTTGGATGCATATTTAATTTAGATTCTTCTTCAATACGAAAGATTTAAATTTTGAAATTATTTTTTTTCTGTGTTTATACATCATTTGTTCTAGTGCTCATTTAGTACAAAAGTTACCACATTTAGTGAAAAGTTGATTCATAAATAAATTGTGAACCATAATATTAAATCACAATTTTTACTACTGCTGTAAAGTAACTTCATAGCAACAACGAATTTGCTGCATTGTTAGGTGTATAGATAGGTCAACAACTTTTTTTTCTTTTAGCTCTAACTGCGCAAACCGCTGGCGATCCATTTCACCTCATCTATTTCATAAAATGAAATTGATATTTACTGTATAACATTTATTCTAGAGATCATTTAGTACAGAAGTTACCACATTTAGTACATAATTTGCCATACTTAGTACAGAAGTTTCCACATTTAGTACAGAAATTCCAACGCTTATTAGAGAAGTTTCCACATTTAGCACAGAAGTTGCAAGGCTTATTAGAGGAGTTTTCACATTTAATACAGATATTGCAAGGCTTATTAGAGAAGTTTCCACATTTAGCACAGAAATTGCAAAGGTTATTAGAGAAGTTTTCACATTTAGTACAGAAGTTGTCTCATAATTAAATTGTGAACCATAATATTAAATCACAGTTCTTTCTACTGCTGTATAGTTACCTCATAGCAACAACGAACTTGCCGGATCGTTAAGTATACATACCAGTCAACACATTTTTCCATCTTCACACATTAACTGCGCAGACCGCTGGCGATTCATTTAAGCCCCATCTGCTTCGCAGATGCATTTTCATTCAAATTTTGATGAGAAAACTTACCGTTTGAATTCAGCTCGAGCCCTCTTTATAGGAGATGTAATTCCTCTGGTAAACAGGAGCTTTCCATCTAATCTTTTGTACTTAGCCGCGCAATTCCTAAATTTTACACTTTCCGCCCTCCCATTAGAGGAAGGTTCTTTTGTTCGGTATCACAGGTGTTCTACTCAGACAATGGGTATCCTGGAATTTAACGAAGTTCGTAATTTACCGACGCAAAGTGCCTCTCTCTCTGTTCATGCCTAAATGTTCTTGGCGAGCGGCAATTCGGTGAAGTATAGCTTCAGAATTATTTTAAGGTTATATTAGAACAGAGAACAGCTGAGGATCCCAAATGGCGACTCAGACTTAGATATTGCTGTTATGTATGAGAATGTTCTCGAACAAAAGGCGTTCTGCAAGTGTAAATGTCAAAAAGATAGGCTTCCTCTTTATGGAAGTTTAGAAAACCTTGACGAAAATTTCATATCAAAATCTGTCCTGTCTTTTTATAAGCAATAAGATCTCGAAATTTACTAAGTCAGGCCTGAATTAAAACCGCATTACGAACGTTATGTACAAAATGAACTCACATAATTTCCCCAACTTCTAAAAAAGCAAGGAGAATTATAAAAATAATAATCGTAAAAGAAATTTACAAAAAAACAATCAACTACATACTTTATAGAACGTAAACTAAAATCCCATTTGTCGACCACATGGAAATGAAATAGAATTACAACGTTATCCAGTATGCAAAAAATGAACTTCAAGAATTTGACAATATCGAAAAAAGTCAAGGACAATCCTTTAATCATAAATGCATCATAAAATTTACATAAAAAAGCAGGTAACGTATTTATAGATCAAGATTGACTGTTTTTGAAACTAAATAAAATTCTTACATATGCATGTAAAATAATGCAGCGATAGAGACAACTGTAGAATTAATATTACCCAAGAGTCCTTTATTTATCATATTGCAAATTATACAACTTTTCACAACTACGATTACAGGTAAAACAGAAAGATTTTGCATAAGGAATTGTATTTATCGAGAATCCGCGTGGCATATTTATGACTGCCTCGAACATGTAAAGATCAGCTCTCATTTGGCGCGATTTCCTCATTTGGCTCCTTCGTCGCTTTTTCTCAGCAGTTCAGTCGTTTTTTTTAAATCCAATTCTGGAGGAGTTGTAATTTTTTGCTTTTTTATGCTTTTTGGGGTGCTGATGATGAATCTGAGGTTTTCCACCAATAATATTTTGTTGGAATTTTAGCTATAGCCAAAAAACATGAAAAAATTTGTCTCCAGTTTTTACTTATAACTCAAAAACTATAAATTTTTAGTATATCATCATTGCATACCAAGATAATCAGCACAAAATTTCCTACAACTTAGGTCTATGAAACTTTTGCAGTACTGCTTGTTTCTGAAACACCCATCCAACAAACACCAGGACAACACGCGGTTCTTTTTAAGTCTCAGTTCTTGATGTTTCCAGGGTGGTTAAAGATTACTTCGATTTGAAAGATTTATGATGATCATTTACGCAGGGGCAATCGTTTAGCTTCTATTCTTCGTTTTCGCAAATGCTTATCCGATTAATGGTTATTTGGATTGAGAGTGTTTTCGCTGCAGCACGTGAATTACGAGCGCGAACAAGTATATTTATTTCTCCTTTGTTTTCCGTTTTAGAATTAGTTTAAAGTTTGGAAAGTTTGTATTGCTTTTAGGTGAATAAAACCGGATAAATAAAGACACCCACACATCTTTTCTTTCTGTCCAAATTGAATGTAAGTTTGTTAGTGCTGAATTCCTTTCTTACTTCAATTTTTCTATTAAGATGAATATATTTTGCAGCATCCAAATACAAACTTATTTTAAAGGATATTTTGTGCATAATTTAATCGTTGTCTAATATTATAACATAATTAAACTGCTTGTATGAATAACATGTTATTTATTCTATTGATGGCGCTAAATTTCTAGTTTTAACTTTAATTTACCTAAAAAAATTTTCTAAAATACCAGGCGTTAGTTAACACATTTCAATCCTATTTATATTGAAGCTCGAAGCTAAGGAATTCAAGTTTAGACATTGAAATGTTAATAAATGCTCTTTACAAGGCAATCAGTATTATTTTCACTAATATTTTCCCTTAGTATGAATATAAAATAATTTTATTGAATAAAAAATGATTATTATTGGACAGAGATAAAAAAAACAATTCTAAGCGTTAAATTGGGTGAGCAGAAATTGTGATGAAACTTTAACTTTTTTTCTAACTTTTATTCTGCAGAATTAAAATCAACATGTGAAATTTATTATGAAAATTTTAAAGGGAAATATGTGTGGGATAGAAAAAAGACTATTTATTATTTAAAAGGGAAAACAAAAATATTGTATATTCGACCTTACTAACACTTTATTAGCAATCTTTATATACATTATGACACTAGCATCATTTTATTTTCAAACACTTTATTGTCATTTGTAAAAATGATCATACCTAAATCTAAAATATGCTCTAATTGTGCTTATGTAGAGCTTTTCGACAAAACTTCTCTGAAGAATAAATATTCATCAATTGTCACTAATCATCAAATAACTAATCATCAACTTGCCTATTCCTTCAGTTTTTCATAAAAGGACCAACAAAATTTTTAGAATCACTATAAGAATATAATTCTAAAGAAATTTTTGGCTTTTACATATACATGTTTTAGAAATATAATTTCATGGTCTGAGAGATATGTCAAACAGGCCTAAATTTCGGACCTCAATTTCTTACTTGTCTTTTGGAGAGTATGAAATTACTTAACTGCATAAATATTGACATACGAATATAAACTTACTACTTTTATTCAGTGGCGTAACTAAAGGGAGTGGTTCGCAGCGGACGGTATTTCAATAGGGGTGGCAAAATCAGATATCCATTAAAACAATAATAAAACCACGAAGAGCAGCGCCACTAGCTTCATTGTGTACACGCAAAAAAATAACTAACGCAATTAATTCTTATTTTTCGTCTGTTGTTGGTAAATTGCCGATATGTGATGTATGTAAATCTGGGGGCGGACACGCGATTTCATAACCTATTTGTAGAGATCGAGAGGACCAAACGACGAATCACGTTGCTGTTAAAAAGCTTTCCTGGAATTTATTTTTATTTTGAGCTCTATGTGTCCTATGTAACTTGTAAAGAAGGGCCGCATGCTGCAAGTTCGCACCGTGCAGCAAAAATTGAAATTACGCCACTGCTTTTGTTTTACCTCAAACAAATACATTGTGTTTGAAGAATTTTGAGGTGATGTGAAATTAATTATCAACTTTCCTATTCACTCTACAAGATTCAAAACATAACCCAAAAATTTGCGTCACTCAAAACAAAAGAAGATTAAATTTAAACAGGAAGACTAAACTATAATTTGAATAAATGATATTGTACGTTTAATTTAAAGCTAGTAAAATACAAATATCATACGTTGAATGATAATTATAAATAAAGCCCTGATTGAGAGAAAACCAGTACAAAGACAAAGGTATTTTTGCAATGGCAGAAACCTCAGCTAACAGTGTTGCCAACATAATAAAAAATCATTTCCCATTTAGATTGGTTTATTGTCAAGTAAAAGTTAACTTCCCTCCAATTATCATAAATGTTTTTGTAGAATTACCCAATATTTTTCGAAATATCGTTTCCATTCAAACCACTATATTTACCCCATTTTCAGTAACTGACATATATGATTCTTCATTTACTGCAGTTATTGATAACTGTCGCACAGACAAAAAAAAAACATAATTTTGCGTTTCATTGTGGAAATGTAGGTAAATAAATTAATGTGATTGACATCCTACGAAATCGCGAAATAAACAACTTTATTCTCAATAATTTCAATCTTTCTAATAATCCCAGTACATATTCAGACAGTTTTGCGTGTGTTTATCACTGAATGACTCCCCGTTTTGAAATAAAATTGTCTAATGCTTGCAAAAAATTTACGACCCAAAAAGCTGTCATGCAAACTCAAAACTCCCCTTTTCTTACATTCGTGCTAGAAATCAATAAATTGAAATCAAGTAAAGAACAATGAAATGGGATCCCCAACACTTCTTCTTTTACGGTAACGTGAAACCTAATTGAATTTGTTACTTTACAAACTCAATTTCATGCTTTGTTCAGAACAAAGCGTTCCGAGTAGTAGCATTATTGTGTTCCGCGTGTTTTGTATGGGACGTGTTTTATTCTTTTCTTGTTCCTCTA
>BGPR01007744.1:46834-65509 GCA_013235015.1 Araneus ventricosus
AACAATTTTTTTATAAAACCAAAACACAAACGCTGAAAAATCTCACATCAAACGATAATATCATATAATAATAATGCTCTTTTCTTCACTCGAAATATTACAATTCTTATGTCTCATAAATAAAAGAGCTCAAACAATTTGTTTATAAAACCAAAACACAAACGCTGAAAAATCTCACATCAAACGATAATATCATATAATAAGAATGCTCTTTTCTTCAGTCGAAATATTACAATTCTTATGTCTCATAAGTAAAAGAGCTCAAACAATTTTTTTATAAAACCAAAACACAAACGCTGAAAAATCTCACATCAAACGATAATATCATATAATAATAATGCTCTTTTCTTCAGTCGAAATTTTAAAAATTTGTTATATGTAATAAAAAAATTAAAAATTCAGCGCTGATCTAGTATTTTCTTCAAATAAGAAGTTACACACTCAAGAATTTTAAAATTGTCTCATGTAAGATTTCAAAATCCTGCATTCATTTCAACATGCTACTGCTTACGTGCCAAAATAAAATATTACTTATCAGGTCCCTGCTGATTTCCATTCACTACAACATATTTTTGCATGAAGATACGGTTGAAAAGATATGCTCAACAAACGGAACGCATACAAATGGAGTCTATAAAAAAATACTATAACTAGATGGGATAGATGCACACAATATGTGTTGTGTATATTTTCTAGCTTTAAAATGCTGCAGATGCAAATATGCTCTTGAAATGAAACTTCAAACTAAGTAAATAGCGAGTACCGACTCTTTTACTTCTTCAAATTGTACGTCTTTTCAAAAACAAATTGTAATATCTCCTAAGGAAGATATTTAGTTTTTTTTATTTGTTCATGACTTCATAAATGAAGTGATGGTGCATTATTTACATGCAATGGTTGCAAAAAGTATGATTCTCTTTTTTAAATTTTGCTTTAAAGATTTTATATCAAAATGTTTGGTTATATTAAAAGTATTGTAATATCCCCTTAAAGATAACGCAAAGTTAAATTCAAGAATAGAAGCAAAACTAAGATATTTTATCACAGATAATAGTGCATGATAAAAATTAAGAATTTAAAATTGAGAATATTCAGCTTTGAAGCCTTTGATTTTCACAGAATTCTTATTGAATAAATGATAGCATTTTCATCAACATCCTGAAAGTTTGTTATTTTCAAAAATATTCTTTGTTGTTTGCATATAAAATTCAATTTTCTTTCTTTTTTTTGCTCATCGCTAAAGCAAACAAAACACCTCTGAATTTAACTATTCACTGTAAGGAATCTGTGCATAAATGTCTAAAGATTGAAAAACTGCCCAAATGATGCTAATACACTGAATGCAGTGCTCTATAAGGCAGGCCATTGGCTTTAGAGCTACCAAATTTGACACGTGGTTGTTTCTAGGATAGGGCGTGCTCAGTAAAAAATGTTTTCTTTAAATTGTAATTAGATTTTTAATTTTGTAAAAATTAATCGAAATTTTAACGTTTTCATTCAATTATTTCGGGTCACATTATTGCACAAAAGTCATTTTTATAGTACTTTAAAACTCAAAATTTAGTTTATCAATAATATTAAAATTTCCTATGCAATTTTTTCCCTGCTTTTAATATTTTTTTCAAAATTAATTTTAAATAAAATTTGTGTCAATGTTATTTTTACTATTGACAGTGATAAAGTTATGATATAACAGTCAAAGTTGAAGTTCCATTTCCCGCGTGAGAAGAAAACTCCATCGGCCAATAAAAAAAATCGAAGAATATACGATGTCGCTAGAATTCAGCCTCGGAACATTCGAACTATATGTATTTTGGTCAGTGGCAACGAGTTTCAAAAGAGAAACTAACGGCCTCGAAGCGTTAAAATGTTTCAAAAACGTTGTAATAACAAAGCGATGGTATCGTTGCAGAAATTAAATGCTTATTATAATAACTATAACACGTTAAGTTATGATATATCTGCTTTATTTGGACATTAAATCCAAAGCATAATTTTCACTTTTGCTTTTAGTAATATGATAATGTTTTTAATCCGGCTTTCTTTCTACAAATATAGTGATATAAAAATCACTGCGCACAGAATTCAGCGGCTGATGCAATCAAACCTGACAAAGGAAAGACAGACAAATCAAGCCAAAAACAACTTTATGCTACAATGTTGCTCATTAAACGTCTGAAATTTAAGGAATTTTTGTAGTTTTATGAAAGCATGCTGGTTCTTCTTATTTCAAAATAGAAATTCCTCTATCAGTTTCTTTTTTATTTGTGTCTGGAGCTATACTATAAATAAGCAAGTTTACAAAAAAATGCTTTAAATATTGGTCAGTAGAATTTTGTATGTGTATTCCGTGAGATTTCTTCAAAGGAGACTTAATGAAAAAACATTGTTTGCAGGATAAAAATATGATAAAATGTTTCATATTGATTTATCAATAAATTACAGAAAAATTATACACAAAAATTCATATTTGATGTGAAATTAATTTGTATAAGAAATAAACATTAGAATTTTAAAACATATTTATTCAAAAATGTAAATTCCACTAATACTACCATTAACTGTTTTTATTTTCATTAATTTATTTAACTGAAAGGAAACATAAAAAATACTTTCATATAAGCTCAGAACTTTTCTCAATCATGAAATAAGATATCTTATTGCACTTTAGACTGAAAAATACACTTGAGTGTCTGATTTTCTGTACTAATTTCTCTTTTCTCTTAACACTACTTCTAATACTAACCGCAACTTTATTTCATTACTAGTTTAATACATGGAAAATGAAACAGATTACAGCAAACTGTTTCTAAATTTGAATGTTTCCAGAAAATAAATCGCTTCCATTGTCGAAAGTAAAACAAAACGATTTCGTTTGCCTCTCGTTTAGAGGAAACAAATATGAAATTCAAGCTGTACAATCACTCCATTAAGTAGGAATTATTTTCTCATTTGTATTTCTTTTTTTTGCGAGGCTTTACCGTTTGGGACAGCTGCCAACTTCAAAGTCTTGAAAGGAAAAGTGCACGAACTGAGTTATTTATTTTTCTTCTTCACTGCAACCCAAAGTTTGATCTTTGTCTTTATCGTGAGTAAAATATCCATTTATATTCTGCAGAAATAAGGTCGATTTCAATATTTCGACATTTTTCGTAAATGGTCATCGATTGATTTCAGTTAGTACCAATTAAATAAAATGATAAAAAAATGACGGGAGGCTGTCTTTTTCAAACAGCCGCTGACGTTAAAGGCGTAGGACTGCATTACTCGCGTGACTCTTTTCCGATTTTCAATTATTTTTTTAAACTTCTGTTGTTACCCTTTATATCTACAATAAGACATTAGTTATATTTTTAACATATGTAGTTACATAGATATAGAGTATCTCCCATACAACGTTTTTGTGGCGTTTTGGCATGTTAATCAAATTCCTTCCTGAGGCCCCAATGGGAGGAACGTAGTCCTACGTTAAAACTAATTACATGTCACGTATTTTAAAGCGTGATTATGAATAATTGGAAAATAAGGAATAGCCCCTTCAACCTCAAATGAAATGAATGCTTGAAAATGTTTTCTTGCAAATGAGATAAATTCATTCTCGCGTGATACTTGTCAAATGAGCAGCATTAATTTCATTTCTGAATGCACTGCAGATCGTCAAAAGTAAGTAGGATGTGACGTCACAGTAAAGAATTATATTATGTGTAGTTATATGTTGAATGATATGTGCGGCTTTTTCATGGGAATGAGATTACGTGTTTATACATATGAGGTTATTTTTGAGGAGTGAGGTTATATCTACGTATTTGTTATGAGTGAGGAGTGAGGTTATATCTACGTATATGTTATGAGTGAGGAGTGAGGTTAGAGCAAGGGCGTTAAACCGGCCCGGTTAACATAACAATAAGGAACAATATTTCTAACAGAAATTTCGTAGCTTAATTTTTTTAAATCCTAATTATACATAATATTAATAACGAGCCGCACCATTTGCCAATGACCGATTATTAGTCACATTACATCGACATACCATTTGTCAATGACCGATTATTAGTCGCATTACATCCACGCACCATTTGCCAATGACCGATTATTAGTCACATTACATCGACATGCCATTTGTCAATGACCGATTATTAGTCGCATTACATCGACGCATCATTTTCCAATGACCGATTATTAGTTGCATTACATCGACGCACCATTTGCAAATAACCGATTATTAGTCGCATTACATCGACGCACCATTTGCCAACGACCGATTATTAGTTGCATTACATCGATGGACCATTTACCAATGACAGATTATTAGTCGCATTACATCGACGCACCATTTCCCCCACCAGTAACAGCGAATATTTTAACAGCGGATAATAAAATAATCGAGACACAATACTGTTTAGATCTGAAGGTATGATTCAGTGACGTTGGGACATCCGATCTTTTCCATCGTATAGAAGCAAACCGTTACATATTTTTTAATAAAATCATTAAATATTTGTTTTATTCAAATATTTAATGATTCTAAGCGTTGAAAGTAAAAGAAGGAAAACTTTTATTATAGTACAACCCGGGTTAAGCGAACTAAAGGGTGGGGTAGTTTGGGATAACGAGTGTTTTTAGTTAAACCATGAACATCTATTATTGTTTTGTATCTAATTATAGTACAATGATCTCTCACTTATGCGCGGGCACAGGGGACAGCGAAAAAAACGCGCATAAGTGAAAAACCACAAAAGGGAGCTTAAAAGTGAAACAACAATACAGTTTACATATATTGTTAACTAATACTATGTATACTACTGACAAATGTAAATAAGATTAGTTTCAAAACGCAAATACGTGCAGAACTTCCGTTAATTATTTTTTAAGAACACAAAGAAAATGGAAATGCTCCCGATTTTTTAAAATCTCTCTTATTGTCGATTCTGGGACATTAAAATGCTCCGCTAAAGCTTTTTTCGAGGTGCAAGGATTTTCTTCGAATTTTTTTAATAACATCCATTTTAAACGAAAGCGACAATTTCGTTTTTTTCCGCCATTTTAAGACGTAACCATCTAACCAAAACTCCAAAGATGGTTCTTTCGTTAGCGATAAATGTCACTTGGTACGTACAGCACTAACCTCTCTAATTGACTACTGTATAAAGGCGACTTTTACTGACGTCAATCACGAGAACCCCCACGTACACCCCTGTGCATAAGTTAGAGGAATGTGTTCCTGGAATGAACAATAGAGAAAAGGCGAGGGAATGCATTCCTAGAAGCAAAGCAAAAAGAATTTTTGTTCTACTGGGGAAAAAAACTTTTTGAACTAAACAAAATTTTGCGATGCGCATACTTGAGAAGTACTTTGTTAGTGCGGCGCATAAAGGAATAAGAGTTATCATTGTTTTCCTATATCCCTGGCCGGGACCGCGGAAAAAACGCGCATACGTGAAAAACGAGCATAAAAGAGAGCGCGTACAAGTGAGAGGTCACTGTATGTATTTCTGAAATGTTTTGAGTATAAAAAGAATTCAAAAAACTCTCTTTGTATGCTACACTTATGCTCTTTATTAAAGTTGACCTTCCATCGGACGCGATGCGCCTCACCGGCACAGGTAAACAATGTATTGTTTATAAATTTTAATTTTAGAATTCTAAAATTAATCCCTGAACTTCTTGGTAGGCTTAAAAGAAAAAAGTGGGAATATCGTTTCAAAAAAAGTCTGGTCTCCGCCATTATTTCCGTGTATTACAGCAAGCGTTTTATGGATTTGCGTTTCCAAAGACATTTCGGACAACCCGGGTTCGGTTAACCGGAGTTTTATTGTATATAAATGGGGGGAAAGAAATCTTTCATGCTCCTATAAAATTTCATTTTGACGTGGAAAAGTTTTTCCTCTCGTTACAGTGATAGTCGGTCGGACTTTCTTGCGTGACAAAATACCGTCAGATTTGAATCGCTAATAACTACGAGACTAATAATGCGAAAAGAATGGTTGACCCCACAACGGATAGATCGTATCTGTGAGAGTTTGTCGCATAGTATTTGTTTTACCTGTGACGTCATCGTACCAGCGTTCTGAATTAACTTTATGTAGGGTTATAAATAAGTGTAGCGTGGAAACGCGTTTAGCTAGGAGGTGGATTTTTGTGTCATTTTAAAGAGCTTGAGGAGTATTACTAGGACCCAACGTGAGACAATAAAAATATTTATCAGAATGTAAGTAAAAATCGGTATTAAATTGAAAATTTTAAACTCCGCATGCTTCTTTATTATAACATATAGAATTTTCTTTCGAATTGTACGAAACTTACAGAATACTTGGCAATACGTAAAATAAAAATTGTATTAAAATTTGAATTCAAAAATTTGAATATAACGGGAAATATGAGCATTTGTAGCAAATAATGTTTTACTGCACATATGCGAAATGTAGTTCTATATACTGTCAACAGATTGCGCCATCAAAAGCTATTCTAAACTTCGGAAATTCGCAGTTCGGGTCCTCTCCGTAGGTTTTTCGTGAAAACGTCGGGATAAAAACATAAAACAAGTATTTAGTATTAATATGTAATTTAATTATCAATCTCTTTAATACAATATTTACACAGAGTAGTATAATGATTACAGAATAGATAAATCACAAGTTTATCGCATGTAGCAAGGGTCTGTGGTAGCTTGTGACTTATCTATTCTGTAGCCATTATACTACTCTGTGTAAACATTGTATTAGAGAGATTGATAATTAAATTACATATTAATAATAAACGCATGTTTTATCATTTTATCCCGACGTTTTCACGAAAAATCTACTGCGCGGACCCGAACTGCGCCTTTCTTTTTTTTAAATTGCAGTACGATTAATATTTATTAAACTTTTTAAAACATTATTTTATCAGCAGTCTGTTTTAATTTTTAAAACACTAGCCTAAACAATTCTACTGGAAAGAGATAGTCTGATCAACACAGAAGAGAATTTGACAGATATGAACCTAGATGCATTCTTAATCATAATAATTTCAAATATTAATATGCTGAATATGAAGAATAGTTTTTGTAACTCCAACGCTGCCAATTCCTCAAATATTTCTCAAGGAAGGCATCTCTCCATCCGCATATAATTTGCAGTTTATTTCCTATTTATTTCTTTAATAGTTCCAAAATCCTATATTGTTAAACGAAACTTGTTCTTATTTTCCTTATTAAAACGACCGTTTCAATTCCATGGTTTATTCAAACTATAAACTGATCCTGATTATGATGAAACCCATATAAATAAAGAGAAGTTCTTATTTTCCTTACTGATGATCGTTTTACACCGACTGTTTATTCTGACTATGAATTGATTATGATTATGATGAAGTCGATATGATTAAAAAAGATTTTTCTTATTTTCCTTATTAAAATGACCCTTCAAGTTCGACGGTTTATTCTAAATAACAAATGATTATGATTAAGCCCATATAATTAAACAAAAATTGATCTTATTTTCCTTAATAAGTCGATAATATTCTGAATATAAATTGATTCACTCAGTACACAAAGCTTTGAGCGATGTGGGACAATTTTCCACCTTGTGCATGAGAGAATGTAAAATTTTAGGTTTAGCTATTGTTAAGCTTATTATGCTTTAAATTGCACCTCCCCCCGGAAAAGAAATAAAAGAATTTTTCGAAAAGCTATTTTAACATCACACTGTAAAAAATATCCGTTTTTTTCCCGGACTTTTTCCGTATATTTGACGGTTTAAAGCTGTTTTGTTGACAAAACGGTTTTTCCCCGTTTTCCGCTCCAGCCATAAACGGTTTAAAACCGTCAGTTCAAATTCTATTTTTCGTCATACGGTATTGCTTTCCGTATGATAACTTTCCCTTTTCTTAAATGTAATTTTATTGCATTCATTTCATGTTTTTAATAGGGTTCAATCTCCGCTATTGTTTACAGATGTTGCAGTAACCTGTTTTCACTCATGAAAGCTAACCTTAAAACACGTGTTCTGGCAATAGTTGATTTTTACACCACTAGGTGACGCCACTAGAGCTATAGTGACTTTAAAACTCAAATAGATTATTTTTACTTAATTTTCTGAAGTCTCCGGTGGTCTAGTGGTTAGAGAGACTGCCTTTTGTTTCTATGAACGCAGTTTCGATCCCCGGCTCGGAGGAGTTCGACGTTTTGTCACCATCTTGCATCGAAATCGTCCAAGTAAGTTCAATTAAAAATTAGATTAATTGAAATTAATAATAAAGCCTTGATTAATTAATATTCCTAATCGATAATACACATCAGCACGTTTCAACTCAACTCGAACAGAAGGAGAAAACAACTCAACTCAGTCGATGACGTCACTTACTTCGATGATTTAATTTTTAACGAGAAAACTTGATCTCATGCGGTAAAAAACCGTTGTGACTACGGATTTACTTCGTAACTTTTACGGAAAAAACTTGTCCCTGTACGGTAAAAAACCGTTGTGCCTACGGATTTACTTCGTAACTTTTACGGTTTTGCACAACCAACCCAGCTGCCGGTTTAAAACCGTAAATTTTACGGGATTTTTTTTACAGTGCACACTAAATATTTCTTTATGGCGATACCGGCATTTCGGAAATTTATTTTATACATTTTATTTATTTCTTTACAAAGAATTTTTTTTCTTTTCATGATGCATTTCAGCATACTGTGTCTAAAGTCACTGCTTCATTAATAACGTTCCCTTAATTCAAATTCCATACTTCCAAACTCAAGCGTTTCACTCGATTATTTTTTGCAAATGCATAATTAATAACTGAAACAAATCCAGGCTTCCAAAACCTCCCGCATTCTCTTTTTCTATTAATTATAAAATATAAAAAAAAATTCTCCCAATCTTTTCTTCGACAGCGCTGCGAAGTTCTCTCCATTTATTATTAATCTTTTCCTCCGACTCCAAAACATAAAATTGTGTTGAAATACCGCAAGCAAATTCACAAGAAAAGATTTAAAAAAGAGAATTATCGATTCCACGGTTAATTCGACATGCTGTGATAACCGATAAAAATTCTTCTGCTAGTCCTGCCTTTTAAAACCAGGAATCGGTTCCCAGGTTCTAAATCTAATTATATTTTGACAAGCGACCGCGAAAAAATGAATATTATTTTCAGCTCTTTCCCCCTGATAAAGAGATAATAATAATAAGCAAGAAGATCTTCATTTTAAATTATCTGGGCATCTTCAAGATAGTTCAAGAATATCTTACGAGAATTCTTTATCTTGGCAATTACTTTTATATCTCGTTTGGAATTATTTTGCGAGACTCGCGTAATGAAGCGTTTATTATGAAGTTGGATATATTACATATCAGTGCTCAAATAAACATCGCCGAATAATCTATTTTGAGTGTTATTATTTATCGAAGCATATACTACGATTATTTGGCGATAATTTCCATGATTAGAATTTAATCAGGATTCTGCGTATGAAACAGTTGTTATGCGGAAAACTCGAAACTATTTGCTTCGGGATCGGAATGCATTATTTCCGTTATCTTTTAAATTTGTCTCGAGCGATAGGGCATCGTTCAACTGTGAAATGGAAATCACTTTTATTGAATAAAGACCCATCTCTATTTGAATTGATGATGTTAAGCAGTATACAGCGGCAGTGTTGTGAGACACAAAGACCATTTGTCACCGAAATCCGATAAAAGTCATTTTTCATACTTACCATTCAACATCTTTCAGTTGGAAGACTCCGCTAAAATGTTAATGTGCGTTTTCCTTCCTGTGGAAACAAATGTTGTTTGATCGAATCTATAGATACTGTTTGATAAATGCGTATTTGAGAAATCTGATTGGATATTAGTGAAGGGGAAAAAGTTCATTTTTAAAATCCTTTCAGAATATTTAAATTGTTCTAAAGATATTTGCTAATTATTGATATGAATTTTCTCAAACGCTTTATATCAATTTATTTTTTATAACTATTTAGGTTACCATGATTGAAATGATGTTACCATGATCATTAAAATGGCGAGAGCCATTACTATCTGCCTGCCACCAAAATCTAACATAAATTTTGCGGTGTTATCATTATAGAAATGGCTGCCGCAAATACTTAAAACGAGATTATATTGATTAGATGGATTATATAATATCCTGCTTCGAAGCAACACGAGGGTTAATTTGGGAGCCTTAAAATTTGGAACCGTGTCACCTGAGAGGGTACCTCCTCTTCAAATACCCGCAGCACACTAGAAAGGGTACCTTTGACACTCGACGCTGATGTCAGATTTAGCGTGCACCAACTCACATACACAGCGAATCTTTCAGGAAATGGAGTTTCGAGCCTGGAACCCTCTGGCCCCCTAAGCCTACAGAGATAATACAGAAGGAAATGCATATTTTTATTCCTTACAAATTTTATAAAAATTGAGCTCACTTCTGAGGTATCGAATCCCACTTGGTCTAGCATATGTATCCTAATCCATGAACAAGAAATCATGATAAAAAGGAATTGTGCGATTTTCTGTTGGTCAAGGCGACCTCGGAGTAGCTAGATAGCATAAGGTAAAATGACTTTTGCTTCAATATACAGGGTGCTCATTTAAATAAAGACCACCCCCTTAACTTCAGAACGACGGCAGCTATAGTCATGAAAGTTGTGTCTATCTATAATAAAACATCTATGCGCTTCGTGCTGAGATCCTTTACAGCGCCACTCAAGGAAAACTCCTTAATTAGTACATATCTCGAAAATGGTACAAGATAGAGAAAAAAAAGTCAAATACAAAGTTGTAGAGCATTATCGATTTAGTATGAAAAAAGATACCTTGGGGACATTAATACAAAGAACAGAACACTTAAAACGCAAATTTAATTGTTGGCGATTTCTAACAATGTTAAGTGACGAAATGTGTTAAGAAGAGAAAAAACAGCAAGTTATCTCAAGATACCTTTATTTTTGGTGTTCAAACTGCTTTCCGTCAGTTACAATGCAGAATTATGCCCTTTACAGAATTTCACGTTTAGCTTACAATTTGGCACGCTGGCGAAAGAAATAGTAATACTTTATCGAAGGTGCTGCAATGTGGTCGGAAAGGTCGCATAAACCTTCTTCTGTTTGAAATATTCCCACAGAAAAAAGTATATTGGGATCATTTTTGTCCGAAAGATATGTTCTGTTGTATATATATGTTCTGCTGTAGTCCATGTTTTGTGATGTCACAATTTAGGAAATTGCAAACAAACAAGTGCACATTTTAAGTGTTCTGTTCTTCGTATCAATGCCTCCAAGGTGTTCCTTTTTTCCTCTATCCTTCCTCCTTTTTTCCTCTTTCTTAGACTGTTTTTGAGAGAGGAGAGCTAAATCCGGATTTTCCATCAGGTGGCGCTGTAAGCGTTTCCTCATGTAGCGCATAGACGTTTTACTATCGGTTCGGCTGCTGAATTTCACAGGTTTCCCAGT
Source organism: Araneus ventricosus (assembly GCA_013235015.1). Taxonomy (NCBI): domain Eukaryota; kingdom Metazoa; phylum Arthropoda; class Arachnida; order Araneae; family Araneidae; genus Araneus; species Araneus ventricosus. The sequence continues at coordinate 58,269 of BGPR01007744.1, forward strand.
GATTACAGCGAAGATCCGTAAAACACTACTACGTTTACAAAGTTCCTGAGCCTTTTGAATATTTTCCATATGTAAATGAAATATGTCATTTCCCGCTGTATAAGCAAAAGGTATATCACCGATTTGTCTCTCAACCGGATACACCCAATTCAAATAGGTGCAGCGAATGCTCGTAGCTCCTGATTACAGCCATTCAAAACTTCCTGTTGCGGGGTTCCATCACTATAAAGCGCCTGTTTACAAGTCCCTCTTGGAGTCAAATTACTTATCAAAAAAACACATTCCGGCACTTTCACAACCATATTATCCACCTGATCTCGCCCCATGTGACTTTTCTTTTTCCTGTGATGAAGAATTTGCTTAAGGGGCAACGATTCTCAAGTTCTGAAGTAGTGCAGCGACGAAGGCACATCAGGAAGTGGCAAAAGAAGGCTTGTGATCTGCATTAAACATATTTGTATGTACGGTAGCAAACAACAGATGGTTGTAGAAGGTAGTTACTTCGGAGGATATACTAAATAAACAGGTTCTATCTGTATAAATTCTGCCTTAATAAAATAAATTCCAGAACTTAATGAGCGTATCAGTATGTGGGACTGAGGCCGTTAAATCTGTCATTAAATTATTTCTGCCAAAACTTTCTGTAACAAAAACTTAAATTATTTTCTTATTACAATTTAACTGCGAGGTATCTTAATATCCCTTCCACACACTCCATATTGCAAGAAACGTTCATTTGCATTTGAACGCATTCTTTGCATCAGGTACGAACAAAGAACTATACAAGCACTTACATATTCAGTTATAACTAAGATCTGCATACAAGCATAAGAAAGTAATTTATGTAACAGCTGTTTTTCCGCTCAGCAAGACTTTTCGAGATAACGACTACATCTTCTTTGCCAAGAAATATTTTTCGCAGTTTATAGCTACAAAGAATATTAGACGCTGACTAAATATGGAGGAAAAAAAGATGATTTACGACGAATCTTTGACTTATATCTCATCTTTTCTACGATCTGTAAATATTGACACAGTGTTATATTTTAAACGAATGTTGACTTTGACATTCGCAACTGTCGAGGTTGGAACAAAGTAAACAAATTCTAGATGCATGATTTTCCGTTGGTAGCGCGATTTGTTTCTTGGATGGGGATTTCAAAATATGTTTCTTTCTAGGTAGGAAAACATACGAAAAGAAAATATTTTAATGCATTTGTTTTTCTGATCAGAGTAGACTTATCATGGAGAAAAATTCTGTATATCAGAGATAAACTATCTTAAGTCGAATTTTGCTGATTTTGTCATTTGTATTATCTGGATCACATCTGCGGATGGACAAAGTATCGTAGCTGTAGGTCAAGGAGAACCAAGATAACCACTCTCAAAAAATTAAGTTGTACATTGCTATACACTAGAAACTGGAAATTCTTTTAGCTCTCCAGTAAAATGATAAAATTGTTACTTAAGACTAGCCTCTCTCCTATGGGCGGGTTCGCAGCCAGCACCCACTTTGCTCAGCACTGCCCCTTCCACCTCGCTGCTTCGAGGCTCTCAACCACTTCTTTCTTCAGTTTTAAATACTGCATGAAGTTCAGTATAATAGACCATAAAACCTAGATTTTATATGCTTTGCAGACAACAGATTCCAGTAAAATTCTAAAATCTTTCTAGGAATCTAAAACCTGATCTAGTTGTAATGTTTTGTATAACTTTCTCACGAATTTCGGCATGAAAGTCTTCAGATCCGTAAATACAGAATGATATCGCCCTAAATAATCAGTTTCTATCACATACAATAGGTATTTTACAATATTTTTGACACGGCATTTTGATGGAACTGTTGGGATCTATATATTTAAAATAATATGGTAAAATCTTCAGACAGTTCGGCAGCCAAAACCACTCGACGGATTTCGATAATTTTTATTTCATATGCAAGCTTATGATGTCTAGATATGTCATCAAAGGTCATCATTTCTCTACCATACATTCTATATATTTTTTTCGATTTCGTTCGAAAATGGGGTGGGGTGGGCCGGCGACCCTTGATGACATATCTAGACGTCATAAGCTTTCATATGAAATAAAAATTGTCGAAATCAGTCGAGTGGTTGGGGATGGAGAACTGTATGAAGGTTTTACCATATTATTTTAAATATATAGATAATTAACCTCTGATGCACAGAGTTTGAGATCCTTGTATTGTAGAAATCATTAATATTGCAAATATCATAGATCGTATTAAATGATGAACTAATTTTAAAAACTAGATCAATATTAAGAAAAATGAAGCTTCAAAACAAACAAAGAAAATTTAATTTTTTTTCTTGCACACTGTACAGATGCTGCTTATGTGGAAAAATGTCAATGTATTGTAATAATTTATGGTAAATGTCACTATTAAGGTATAAGATGACAATCAATCAAAATTTCACTATAGCGACATTTATAACACAAATAGAAGGCAATAGTAAGGTTTACAAATCCAAGCATTTGGTAATAATATATTAAAATGAAAATATATGATCTAGTTATTACAGCATAACACATTTTCACACTTAAAAATCATGATGAGAAATGTAATGCAAAAAATTTGTTAGTTTATAGCTTAACGTATTCCACATTTTTGAATACTGAAATCCATTTATAAGTGGTACATGTAAAAATATTTCTCTAAAGAGGAAATTTATGCATAGATAAGGATTTCGTTGGAATACTACTCAAATACGTGCTTCTATAATTAGTTTATATTTTATTGATTGATGCATTTATTAGATTTCGTTCCTATTTCGAAATTAAACGAAGCCTATTTTGAACCATGGTTAGATTAGAAGGACAACACCTGATATGATAATCCCCCTTTCAAACTTCCACATCACCTGAGCAAGACGGGTTTACCCTCAATCAAGCCCACGTATACGGCAGATCTTTGGTAAAATCGGGTCTCGAACACACGACCTCGAGTAGCTTAGTCCAGATTCTACCACCAGTCTAAAGATTGCTTACGCACACCCATCCAAACTGCAAACCGGAGATCTTCATCTCTGGACGCAGGAGTGAGTCGTAGCGTAAAGTAAAGTCCCCTTTTACACTAAGCGTCATTCCAATTTTTAAGCACCTTTATTTTTAACCCTGCGTGTGTTGAAATTTCTAAAATTATGCACTATGGTTCGGTATAATTTTTTTCAGACTATATCTCGCCAAATATGGCCAATAATATCTACAAAATTTCAATTGCAACCCTATGAAAAAATACTCAGTCTTTTTCAATAGAAACTTCTCTTTTTTGCCTCTATCTAAGATGGCCGTTTGGCGTACATTTTAACGATTGGCGATGTTTCAAGAGTTTGGTGACGGGGCCAAACCATATTCTTAAGGTTAATGAATGATTGCGACTAATGGAGGTTTAAAATGTTTTACTAATTAATACTTTTAATTAAAGTTGAAGAAAGTGAGTAGATGGTTAAAATAGTGAATAATAATGAGTGTTATTAATATAAAAAGATTAAATTAATTCCAAATATAAAAAGATTAAAAATGTGATTAAGAATTTTACTCTTCGCTTTACAAAAATCACGTCTTTTTCATTTAAGACATTTCTTTTAATAATTTTCGTAAAATTGCTACAATTCAAATAAAGGTTAAATTTTATTATGTCCATCAAAATCATTCATCTTAAACTTAAACTGGGATAAAAATAATTTTTTACGTGGAATACTATTTTTCTTATTCTAAGTAGAACAGTACCACACAAAAGGAAGAAAATAAGAGAAGGGGAAAAAAGCAGTTACAAAGGAAAGAATAATTTTGGAACTTTCCACTGAATTAGAATACACGCGAAAAAACGATTTTCTAATAGGAGAAATCTTCCGCTTTATTTCATTTTTTTTCTGGGTCTCTGAACGTGATCAGAAATATTATTCAAATAAAAAAAGGAACAAAATTTGCACATTTTTCTTCTTTCAGAATGTTAAAATTTAGTTGTTTTGATTTTAATCCGGAACACTTCCCAGCTTTTTAAGCATTATTCAGTTCTTATTTCTGACAGAAGATAAGATTGAATTTTGTACATGATTTGAAATGAAATTCGCAATTTATTCACCCAAGTAATGAATTCAGTGCTTTGAATGTAAATTTTACTTTTAAGTAAGAATAATTATACGATGTGTAAAGTTCTCATTTCTAAAGATATAACTTGATTTTTTCGTAATCTTTGTACAGTGAATGCTTTTCTTAGTTTCTGTCAACTGTTTTTCTCATTATTATTAATTCTACGAGAAAAGATATGAAAGCATGCAGAGAGTTTATCATACATTTTACAAATTTTTTTATCGTACATTTTACAAAATTTGAAGGTATAAAATAAGTGATATTTGTGTCATTTATTTATAAGTTAAGTTCTCCGTAGAAAAATATTTATATATGAAATTAATCATTTTGTTTACAGAAATTGATGCTGTTTGTTTTATATAAATGTTAATATTTCGCGCATTTAACTTTGAGTAATATAATTATATTTTTCTTGGATATACGACATATAACAAACAGCTTGCACACTTCCTTGTTTATATTCTTAAAATATAAGATTAAGAAGAAATACCATCAAAATTCTTAAGTGAATTACTCTTAGAAAGCTAAATCTTAATAAAATTTTGTACACGTTCATTTCACATTTTTAAAAATAAACATTATCTTATAATCTGATACATATAACAAAAAGTGTAAAATATCTATTATAAATGAAAAATATAGGCAGTGTCCCTTTTTTTTACGTTTAGATTAAGAATCTTATTGATATATACTCTCGTATACGAAGTATACAGAGAGAGAGAGTATTACAATTATCGACAAATTCGACTTCGACATTTTGATTCTTTCTCTGTGTCTGTCTGTGAACAAAATAACTCAAAAACGCATTGAACTATAGCGATGAAATTTTGTATGTCATCCTTTGGACGAAATCCAAGTACAGGAAATTTGTCTATCTGTCTTCCTATATACACGTGAAGACAATAGTTAAAAAAACGGAGATATCAAGATAGATGAAATTTAATAAATATTTTTTTATAATAAGCAATGTCTATCCTTATCAAGTACTGTAAAAAATTCGTCAGAAGGTTCACTGACTATCGGTCTGTATATTCGAATGCATGTGAACACAATAACTCAAAATCGCAACGACTTAGGCAACTGAAATTTAGTATGTGGCCTTGATCAAATTTTGGACTAGCTCGGTTAAAAGGGGGATGTCGTAAATACATACTCGGTTTTCTTCAAATATACTACGAAGCTTTTCACCACTACACGCGAATATCGAAGAGGAAGGGGCAACCTTCCGCCTTGCCTCGGTCTCCGATTAGGAGGGCATTAAATTTGGGTACTCGTGGCAGTCTCGGCCTTGCCCAGGGCCCGCAATTTTCATGTGGGGAAAAGACACCTTTAATAGGACATCGCGAGTTCACGGATGAGAAGCCGCAGGATAAGTGATCGGGTTCTCGCTTCCCTGGTGGATACAGCAATGGTGGTATGGCTCTTGGGGCCTATCACTGATGACGGGTCGTATCCCGGTAAAACGGGGGGTCGTCGCATGAGCCGCTCGTAATCGGCTATTATGTGGATTCCACAGTGCCCGATGAAGTCGTGGCGGCCGGTAATTCAACGTAGACCCGGATGCTAATGCGGGGTGGAGTGATCACTTGTTAGTGATTTACTAAGGAGTTTAACCCGCGAGGAAGCGCAAAGGGGTGTCCGACACCCGAAGCCTAGTAAAATGTGAAAAATACTGAGTTTCCTTTAGTTGAAATGAGCCAAAGGCATGGTTTCTGCCTTTAAGTTCGCATTCAACAGACGGAAAGGATTTCAAGAAAAATTCTTTTATTTTTTATTGGAATTCACCATAATGGGTGTTACACGTCCTCGCTTTAAGTATCTTTGTTCAATTGAGTGATCGTATTATTGACAGAAAAATAGTATTGTCTCTCTATTTGAGTTTTAGTGAGGAAACAAGTGGATTTCAGAACTTTCTGTACTTCTAAAATGGGGATTTTTGCGATTACACGACTTTAAAACTGGATAATAGTGTAAGTGAAAATATCAAGAAACTGATGCAAAATTTATATTATTCTAGACGTCAGGTAACTGTAGTCAGCTGGTACATGTCTTTCACAAAAGCTACTGGAGGAAAAGATTAAAATTTCAGAAACTATTCTGAAAAATAAAAGTGTATTACGCCTGAAATCTATTGGATCTGAAGATAAGGCACATCAGAATTCTTATTTGGTTTCTAAAAAAAATGGTTTTCTGTGTAAATAAGGAACAGTATTTTTGTATCAAAATTGTATAACGATGAATATATTGATTATCCTTTACTGTAAAGAATGTTGAAGACATGTATGTAAGAAATATACTTCACTTTTGTGTTCGCAATGTTCTGAATAATATAATGTATTATCTACTACATTTTTCGTCTAAAAAATGTTTTCTCGTATAACTAGAACTGTTTGCATGAATCTTTTGAATCAGAAACAGCATAAAAATGTTGCTAGTTTTGCTTAAATAGCGAAATAACGAATTGGGGTGTCGCACACTCCCTTGCGCGTCTTTGCGTTACTCTTCGTAGCACGCGTCCTCCCGGGTTGGGAGATAGTCTAGGGAAAATTAGATTCAGAATATCTTGATATTTTTTCCTTTAAAAAATTATTAATTGAACCAAATCTTTCCCTATCGTATCGTTCTTTTTCCCTATTATGCGGAGTCCACACTGCCCGATGAAGTCGTGGCGGCCGGTCATTCAACGTAGGACCGGATGCTAAGACAGGGTGGAGTGATCGCTTTTTTGCGATTTACTAGGGAGTTTAAGAGACAATCTAGGGTAGATTAGATTCAGAATCCCTTGATATTTTTTCTTTAAAAAATTATTAACTGAACCAATTTTTTTTCTATCGTATTCCGTATCGTATCGTTCTTTTTCCCTATTTTGCGGAGTCCACAGTGCCCGATGAAGTCGTGGCGGAAGGTCATTCAACGTAGGACCGGATGCTAAGGCAGGGTGGAGTCATCTCTTGTTTGTGATTTACTAGGGAGTTTAAGAGACAGTCAAGGGTAAATTAGATTCAGAATCGCGTGATATTTTTTTCCTTTAAAAATTATTAATTAAACCAATTTTTCCCTATCGTACTTCTATCTCTCATACAAACAAGCATACCGATGCATCATGGATATAGTGTTGTAATAACAGC
>BGPR01007745.1:0-11100 GCA_013235015.1 Araneus ventricosus
TATTTTCATTTATTACAGTTTGTTTACGGTGGGAAAACTGTTGGGGATGAACTTTGTGAACTTATGTGTTTGATCTAAAAAACTTATTTGTCCAAAATTTTATATATCTTGTTTATATTTAATACGACATTTTCAGACGTACAATTAAAGTATAATTTTTTCTCACGCATCAAATTTTGGATGCACAACGATGCCTTGAATAGTTTGGAGGCTTTCATCTACTATATATTTTCTTACTCTTCTTAAGATGCCTGTTTGTATGTGGGTCCAACAATAAGTTAAATTATGTAAACTGTAATCCGTAAAATAAAAAAAAAATATTCATTAAATGAGTTTGTAGAAATATGTTTTCTCTAACAGATAATCAAAAAATAGGGATTACCGAAGTATTATAAATTTATATTAAGTAATTGTTAAGGGAATATGTTTACACAGTCATATAATTAAGAATATTAACAAAAATGTTTTACACTTGAAGTTGAAGTCTTTCCCAACGAAATTTAATTTCAATTTCATAATCAGCCTTTAAGACTTCAGAGCCTTTTTAATATTATGAAGGCTATAAAGAAGTCAGAAATTCGATTACTTGATGCCAATCTGTGGAAATTCCAAGAGCGTTTATTCGTAATACAGATATCTATGCTATTCCGCATAGGCTGAAAATGTTTAATTCTTGAAAGAAGCAACTTTGATTTAATTTTCTGCAAATTTTATGAACTTAACTAACAAACTTATGAAAATGTTTCGAGAATAATTTTCTTTTACTGATTTAGTTTCTATTTTTATATTGATTATAATTTGAAATCATAAGATTTTTTAGAAGACAAACGAAACGTAGGTGAACTCACAGAGCAGCAAATTTATTAACAGCTGTCCCATTTGAAACAATTTAAACCAATTCTAATCTTCTCCCAGGACAGAGTTCTCGAAATCAATTCTGCTTTTCAAACGGAGACATGCGAAGTTTGAAGTGTCGCAATACATGCAGTAGATATGAGTAACAAGTTTAAACGTAAAATTCGATTTACCGGAAATCAAGTAGTTGACAGTTAAATTAAACTAGAGGCCTATGAAAATTGACTTTGAAATATCTAGATGGTAATATAGAGAATCAAAATGAAGGATTATGAGGACGGGAACTTTGAAGAGAGGCTTTGAAGTCAGTTTATTTGCTTAACTGTTGTCGATAACTTCAGAAATTCAGATCAGGATAAACTGACATTAAATATATTTTATTATAAAGGAGTTCAATAGCAATGTTTTTGAAAATTTATTAAATATTTCTCTATCTATTTATCTACAGTGAAGCTTCATACAATAAGATAGTAAGAGTTAAAATATAAGAATCTATTTGAATAAGTTGAAAGGTTTTGATTACATTAGATTTTTCATGAATAAAAATGATTGAAAAGTAATTTAGATGAAAGTTCCTAAAAGATTTATAAGTTTTAGCGAGATTATTCTTTTAAAGTGGTTTTATATATATTTTATTAATTAAACCTTTCAGTCGTAGGAATAAATAGCATATTTTTAGTCACGAATCGTAAAAATAACTACCAGATCTATGTTAAACCAACATGAGTTTAAGAGAATGCATGCCTTAATTAATGCTTGATTAAGGCAAATAAAAATTAATGCATGATTTTGTGTCAGAGGAAAAAAAAATGCTGGAATTAAAAGAAAAAGGAAAAAAACTGCATTCCATTAGGAATATCTACGTTTGAATTCTTATTGTTTCAAATCAGTTCAGAATATTAAAAGTGTTAATGAACAAGAAAACGAGATTTTTGTATCTCGACTAAGTTAAAAAAATATGAATTTGTGCGAGAACCCTCATGAGCTTCTCTTAGAGTGTACTGAAATTCATCGAGCTGCAATGCTGATATCTTTCTGAATATTAACGGTATTGAACTAGAATTTTTTATATAAGTTGCCCCATATTATTTGCTATGAACTTGTTAAAGAAATTTACACTGCGTTTCGCATATGCGCAGTAAAAAATCATTTAATAAAAACCCTATTAGCACAAGATATTTTACGGTATTTCCACGATTTTGCTACAATATTCTGAACGCCGTATCACAACATAAAGATGTAGGAATATTTCAGAAATTTTTGTGCTAATACGGAATAACCATATTTATTGTAATATTCAAAGAATTTAATTCAAAATTTAATACAATGCGTATAATTACGTATTGACAAGTATTTTGTAAGTGCTCTACAATTTGGTTTAAAACTCTGCATGTTATAAGCAAAAAAAAAGGGATGCGTCAAAATCCCTTTTCTTCTTCATCACTTTCTGGTAGTCCCCTAAATGCCCTCGTAACCGAAACCTCACTGTAAAATTTGAAGTCCGACAATTGTATGTCCCTCGATTCTCCATAGCTGATTGCGAACCATTGTATAAATATTAAGTCGAAATTTTTCGCATCTTAAAATTTGTGCTTAACATTTGGCCAAGAGTGTAAAAATCATTAGTAATAAAAATAAACAAATTTGCTCAGATATTATTCCAATTCGAGGGTATTTTAAAGAAAATGAGTATTATATATTATTTTTGAAGACAAAGTCACTGAAATTTGTAAAATTTTTTTTGAGAAATTTTATGGTTATTCTGACAAACAGAGACAATTTTTTGATCATCGGGATAGATAACGATAATAAATTCACTAATAAAAAGTATCTGGTAAAAAGTAGGCAAAATCCAGTTCGTTGCACGATTTATTGAACTTCTGTATCATTATTAAATTCGAGATAAAATGGGAAAAATTAATTGAATTAAATTTTTCATTCGAATGGGTTTCATTTAGAAGTCATGCCATCGAGTTAGGTATCACGTTGCAAGATATATTTTTCCCCTTTGTATGTGGTTGATGAATTTCCTAACAACGGGGATTCTATTTCAGTTCAAACATTAAAATCTCGTTTAGTTGTTATCGAAGAAGTTTTCGAGGGACATCGTTATTCTGAATAGAATATTCTGAATTCATAGAATATGCATAGAATGATGACGATGCCTAAAACAGCCCTCTCATGCGACAGTTTTGCGACGGGGTTGGGGCTCGAGCCCAGATTCTTCGGTCCTAAAGCTGCAATTCTGCCGCCCGGGCCCCGTGGCCCTTTCTAAACATGGAGAAAGGTTTTATTATTATTTTATATTTTTCTCTGTTCAATATGTTATTTTTGATATATCTGAAATGTTTTGTACTGAAAATCCGTGCTCTTTGCGTCAACTTGCTATCTTTTTTGCACCAACTAACTTAAAACCTTACTTCCATGAAATAAAACTAATTTCTCTTTAAAAGACAAATCAAGTGATGTAGTAATCGGTTTGAGAAAGTTCCAATGATCTTCTTACTGGTGGCTCTTTTAGAAGAATAGAATAAAATAAAACTATTACGAGAAGACCATTTAGATTGTTTGCAAGATAGAGACCTATGGCATGGCTGATATGCCTAACAGGTTTGAAATGGTGTTGTACCAATCCGGTCTTCTCTACACATCTTGGAATAGGAAAGTCGGATTTATTTCATTATTTTTTTTTATAAAAATAATTAATTTTTGCTTAGTTTCCGACCAAATATTATTGAATTTCATTATGCTTAACTCAAAAATCTAACAAATTTTTGCATCCGAAATCTACAGTTCTGTAGCCAAGTTCTAGAAGCTACTTCCACTATTGTTTTAGCTAAGGCATAACTCTTGTACGATAGTTCTGATACCAGTGATTAACTATCCAGATTGCAAGACACCAGGGGTATTATCCATATTCAATGTCGTATTTCAAGTGATAAATTGAAGGCGACAAAAATATTTGTTTATTATAATGACTCTTATTTTGGTCTGAGTTTGAATTGCGAGGCATGCAAAACATAAAGGTCATTAATGAGTGGTATCCCAACACCGAAACCAAAGGTGGAGACTTATCACTTATCTGAATACAGTTCCATTGAAATGTGTAAGAGAAGCAAGAAATTCTTCCGGCGCAATGGAAAAAAAAATGTTTTTTTTTAAAATTTTGTTAGACTTATCTAATTGCTATTAAATAGCTTAGTCAATGTGTTTGTTTTTCAAATGCAAAATAAAATTTTGACGCATAATAAATTTGTAAGGAGCTGCATGTTAAAAAATATTACACTAAAAAATTACCATATGCAAATGCTTCGGAAGAATACGGTACTAAAAAAATGTCAAAAGGTGAATTATAACTAAATATCATGCAAAAGCATTTCCTGTGTAGACAAATAAAAGTACCTAATAAAGTACCTGGAAGTACTTATTTGCTGACGTATAATGACTTGTATTTCGGTATGAGTTTGAATTGCGAGGCGAACAAAGCATAAAGGTCATAACGACGGAATAAAAGGGAAAACTTCGATCAAAATTTTCCCCCGTCACTTTTCACTCCTAAACATGTTAAACTATCCCTCCCATTTTTACTAAAGCACCCTCCAAATCGATGATACATTTCTTCCTTTCAACTTCTATATCCTTCAGCATGCTAAATTGGTTCGTTTCCATATTATGACGAGGAGGGATATTTAAAAGAAAGCAAAAAAAAAAAGCATTGGAGAGACAGCATTTCGGAGAAAAGAATTGAATTTTAAACTAGGTGCCGGGAATGGATACAAGCGAAACGGCTCCTCTCTCTCTCTCTTGGCGGGATATTGGAGTAACAATATCCACGAGAGAGTTAAGAAAGCAGCTGTGGAGAGATCAACTCCTCACGCTCCAGATAGCTACTTGAAGTTCCCCTTCTCCCAACAAAACGAGGTTGCCGGATTGAGGAAAAGTAATTGTCGCCAAATTCGCCAAAGCTTGCATTGCTTTCATGAAATTGCATTCTTGAATACGGTTGAGGGAAGGAAATTTCTAAAATTTCGTTTCTTTACTGATCATTAAATTATTTTGATATTCATCATATTGAGAATAACCGCATTGAATGGAAACGGAACTTAAAAAAAAAGCGGGTGTGTCGGTGAGTGGACGCACTACAGAAGCAAAGCTTCTTAAGCTTTTCTATATAAATTATTTTTAATATGCCCAGTTTATGCTCCAGACGAGATGTTTCTTGCGTTATTTTCTTTTACAAAGTTATTAATAGTTCAATTGATTGGAATAACATAATGAGCTAGCTCTATAGATTTCGCTGTGCCCGCCAGATTTTTAAGAAACCAAAGTTCCTTTCCAAATTTATATTCAAAATTTAATTATATTAACAGGTTCTCGTTATATAGGTTTTATAAAATTTTTAACAAGTTCTCTGATGAATTTGACATTTTTAATATGCCTCTTGGTGCTTTTAAATCAAAATGTTTGCACCTTTTAAATACATGATGTGTTTTATTTTGCCTTTTTACAACATTTTAGATTTTTATGTGTTTTGATGTTCCGTGTTCTTATGTAATCGACCATTTTTTAAAGTCTTTTATAGGTTTTAATTTTTGTATTCTGTTTTTGGCGCCGTGTTTGAATTTATTTTTATCTTAAGTGTTGCAATTTATTTTTTTATCTCAAGTGTATACTTACGTTTTAAACTTTTAAACTCCTGGTGTGTTTTTAAAAGACTCGGTACTTGCGTGTTTTGACTTTTTAACCCTTGCCTTTTGGAAATGGTCTTTTAATTTTTTAAAAAGACTTTTGGTATCATAGTGTATTTTAGTGCCTTTTTGATTATGTGTTTTCGTTTTCAATTATTTATACGTTATAGAGGGACGAGACTCAAGTTTGTGTGTAGTGCTGCTGAAGAATCCAATCAATTTTAGGAACCATTTTTTATTAGGCTACGTTCCACAGCACAGAACATTAAAGTTACAAGACACAAGACAAGACAGAGAACAACATCACGATACAAGCACACAGACTAGAATGACAGATAGGCATCATGGGAAAAAGATGGCTCCAGTAGCGCCACCTACCATAGAAAGGAGAAGGCAGTTGATTGTAACCGCTACAACGTTTGGAAAAGTTTTATGATTTTCTGTATTCTCTGTGTTCAACTTTTTCTAGTGCATTTTTTTGTGTTTCTCTTTGTGGCTTTTGTTCTTTGTGTGTTTGTTGTGTGTTTATAGCACTCTGTAAATGGAGTTTTCTCTGTAGTGTGCTTTTCTTTAAATAAATAAATAAAAGTATAATGGTAGAATCACTTACTCACTCCCTCTCTCTCTGTTTCTATTTCTGTCACTTTCCTCCCACAAATGAAGCAAAACATTTAAAAATTCTAAAATTATTTATTTATAATAATGATAATAAATAAAAAATATATAAACTCATTATTTATTTATAATTTTTGATTAAAAATTATATATTAATATTATAGAATAAAAAATTACGAGGCAAACAAGCAGTTATTGAAAAAAACCATTTATTTGCATTTTTATTAATATGTATATAGAAACACAAAAAAATCTAATCTAATCAACACATTGGTTTGCAATAACTGAAACATGATACAAATGTCTGCTATTCTAGGAAAAACTGCATCAATGGTTGTGTGAATATTTGTCACCGACACTGCCGGATAACTGTTCATAGTTAAATTAAAGTCAACAAAAACAAATTTTACAAGTAGCTCTGATTTCTTTATACGCAAAATTAATATTAAAATCACCATCCAACACCATTCTCCAGTTTACATACATGTCTTATATAAGTTAAATTCGGCGGGGCATGAAGCAGTGGTATAGCGTCCCTTTTGCTGGTCGAAAGATTGTGAGTTCGAATCCGCCTGCCCGATATCCCTATTAAAAGTTTCGAAATACATAAAACTCGAACATTTAGATCCTCCGTATGTTCCAATGATATACGTACATTTGGGGTTAAAATATTAGTAGCATCACTTTTGTTATGGTAAATTGCCAAACCTCCAGCACTTCACTTTTGAACTTAACAGCACAATCGAATCAGGAATTTTCGACTGCGCCTGTGCTCGTATGACGTCTCGTGAACAACGCAATCAAAAGTAGGAATGTCAACTGCGCCTGCGCTGGTACGCCGTACTTCCGTTTGTGACGGTCGGTTTTTCTGCGCCAACTCCCCATCTCGAAGCCTGTGTTAAGAAGCTTCGCTTCAAAAAATTGTGTAGTCGTATCATCAAATCAAGGGGAAATTTTATGTAACTTTTAGTTTCCTTACTTTGGCAAGAAATCGGTGTAACGAGGATATTATGAAAACAACGCCATAATGTTTCATTCTCTTCTCTACAATAATTGTTTGCACTGTGTTCTATTTTTTGTTTATTCAAAATTTAATTTATAAATACTAATTTATGTGCGATATTTCGTGCGAAATATATGAGCAAAATGAACAGGTTAATCAAATTCCACTAGAATTTTAAATTCTCTTTTCATCTAATTCTGGGTTTTCAAAGGAAATATTTAGCTTGCTCTTTTGGAGTTTCTAGTGTGAAGAGAAACAGTAACAAACTTTACACACAACAGTGAGACACTTCATACAATATTTATAATCATTGCGCATTTCACACAGGGTAGTTAAAGAATTTTAATTTCGCCTATTCAGAAGGTTCCATGGTTCCAAACGAACCATAATTTCACCATTATATAGAAAAGTTAATATTTCGTCAACAGGGAGGTCTTACTCCATTATCTAAGACGAATTTTTCAGATTTGTTACTGTTTCCGAAGCAAAATTGAAAAGTTTAGTTGATGTTTTCTTCTTTCGTTAACGTAAAAAATTTCGAAATTCAGTTCTGAACGGAAAGTCGTTTTTCGTTCATAGTACTGTTTTTATTTCACGTTTTTCATCTTTCATTTTTACAGAGGTCATTACTTGTCCTAGATTCTAGAGAAAGTTTCCTTCGTTTGGAGCCATAGAGCCTTCTGAATAGGCTAACTTTTATTATAGAAACTCTGTACATAATGAATTTTCAACATTTAACTTTATTACGCTGCAGAAGATTGATTTCAACCATATCAGAAGATGATCCATAATTTCAGGTCGCAAATCTAACTTCTCACACAGATCTTAACATAGGCAATTTTATTGAATCACAAAAAATTTTATGATTGTATAAATTTTCTGATAAAAAAGAAAATGATTATCCTGGTGACTGTTGAAAAACAGTAGATAAAATATCATTTATTTCCGCAAATGAACGGTCATTGATTTTAAAGTTTAGAAAAAGTGGTTAGGAATTATATATCTATATTCAAATATGTATTCCCTTTTAAATAAAACCTAATAGCATACTGTACCAGTTACTTGTCATAGGCGTTTTACTAATGTTGATTGAAATGCATTCAATTTATTTGGTTTTTTTTGTAAGAAATAAAACTTTTTACAACATTATGGCATATTTTTTTCATTTTCGCAAATTTAATAATTAGTTTCCCCAAGGTGTTATTAACCCATCAAAGCAGGAAATAGGGGAAAAAATAACAAGACTTTTGGGATTGTTTCTACTTTTCCCACTTTTTCGGATGACTGGAAATACCACGCCCATAACTTTTTAAGCATGACAGATTTTGCCAGGAACCAAAATTTAATTTTAATTTGAACTAAGAGAAAAGACTCATAATGGTATTCAGAATTTAACTATTGCTTAAAATACTTTACATTTCATTCAAGAAACTGTATTTTTCTGCCCATTTTACGATACCGTTCAGTTTAACTGGAACTAAACAGTTCAAAAGAATATACAAACTTTTCATGCACCCATCATAAATACGAAATATTTTACGTTTCCTTGAACATAAAACAGTTTTTGTTCATAAAGATGAACACTGTATTTTATTATATCATAAATATGCTTATGATAAGAAAATAATTTTACACGACAATAAATATTTTTGACAATATAAATACTATAATGCTGCGACAAATAACTGACGTTTACACGAATAGCAATTTCTACTCCTTTTTATTTGTCATTAATCAAATATACATGGCGGTTGTAAGAATGAGTATTTTCAGATAGACCTCATAATTTTTAAGCTTGGTTAATTGAGAAAAATGGCACCTGAGCAGAATTCTCACTCTCTAAACTTTCATGCCCCACCAATGATGGGATTCTTTACTCTCAACACCAGATTCAACGTGCTTAAGGCGACAAATACCTGGTAGATCTTTCGTGGAATCGGTTTTTAACCCTCTGACACCAAGCGAGGCGGTCCCGGGCGATCTAAAAATTTCCCTTTAACAGCGAAGAAGGCCGGTCTGAGGCGGCTGACTTCTTCTGAGGGGTGGTGAGGTTCTGAGATCGCTTAGGAGATAAGCGCGGTAAGGGGAGTTCAATTTTCCTTACAAACCACAGCCCATTTACTTGCGCCTTAAGGGAAGGTTATAGCAGAGGGTGGGGTGGTAAATGACCACCCAGGTTGGAAGAGTCCATTTCATGTCACTTTCTTCCAAAAGGTCCCGGTTTTAAAGGAACTAGAAGAGAAAACGCGCCTCGGGTTTAAAGAAATAACCTGGAAACCTCTGGTTGAGAAGCCGACAACTTAAAAACAGGCTAATGCTGTTCGGGATTAGCGATGATGGAAACAATAACCTTCTTCCTCCGATTCACCGGGAGCCTAAAAGTACGGTTTTGACTGTGGTCTGGAGGTTCCAGGCTCGAAACTAAATTCCAGTGAAGGTCCGCCGTATATGTTCGTCTGGTAAATGTTAAATTGACGTCTTTGGTCAAGTTTTCTTCAGATGGTGTGGTGCGAAAGCTTGGAGAGGTGTACCATCTGAGGTGTCGTCCTCGTCATCTGACGGTGGTTCAAAATTACAAGGTCCGTCCCGAAAAAGCTTTCGTGTTGCTTCAAGACTGCCAGTTAACATAACTAAACGAAACTAAATTAATCCTTCGATTCCCTCTTCACAGTAAAGCTATTCCTTAACTCGCAAGGCTAGTGGTGGGCCTATTAATCAGACATTTTTATGGTATGTAAATCATATTCATAAACGCATAAAAGTCCTTTTCCCCCCATATTACTTTTGTGAAATATGATTATACATATGAGAAGAAAAAAGAATATAGATTATTGATGTAATATGCATCATATGCATTCAGATTTATTAAAAACACTGCCACTTTAAGGAATTAACTATTCCTAAAAGATCCTGAGCTTCCTTGAAAGATCCAGTAAGATAAAATTGGTACATATTTCATTGAAAAAAGTATTCAAAGAATGAATAGATAAAAAAACATTCACTGAAGCAAACAACAGGATTTAAATTTAAGAACTGTCTTCATATCGTCAAACTGTAGAAAAAGGAAAACACATATGGAGTTAGAAATCGTTGAATTTAAATTTAAAAATGAAATTCTAGCTGAATTGC
Source organism: Araneus ventricosus (assembly GCA_013235015.1). NCBI lineage: Eukaryota > Metazoa > Arthropoda > Arachnida > Araneae > Araneidae > Araneus > Araneus ventricosus. The sequence continues at coordinate 10,291 of BGPR01007745.1, forward strand.
AATAAAAAGAATTATGTGATTTGTTTAATAAATAAAAAGTAAAAATACAGGAACAGAGACAGACAGAAATCCAAAATTTCTAATTCCAAAGCAAGCATAGTTAAAAATTAATGAGAAACGTAGACTGAGTAACGATGTATCAATAGTCGAAAAACTTTCTCTCTCAACTTTGAAATCAAGATTATATTTAACAAAAAAACTGTTTTTATACAAATACCCGCATATAACTTTGGAATTGAATGAATCTCTTAGAAAATCTATAAAGTAAATTAATTCTAAGACAAACGAATGCAAAGATTAAGACTTAAATTATTCAAAACTTGAGGAATAAACAGAATCACATCAGGAAATGAAAAGTCAATGTTCTTAATTTTGAACATCAACAGAAATTAATCCATTTAAAGAAAACTAGGTGGCAATTTCCCGCCAAATATGGATCAAGCGAAGAAAACTATTCCAGGAACTTGCTTTTCTATTAGAAAAGAAACTTCTTTTCCGGTCCTTCTTTGGTCGAATAATATTTTTAAGATCAGCTTTTCTGACAGTGTTTGGATGCTGACTCCTGGCAACGCCGAAACAAACCGTACAGGAATAAGTAAAGCTGATAAGAAACAAAGATTTGGGAAGCACGATTTCTGTCAACAAGTTTCGACACCCGTTGACAAAGTTCTCTTTGATAGGCATATTTTTTCACGTTGTCGCTTGATTTTACTTTTATTTTGAGCAAGAATACAGCTAGTGTTTCATTGCAGGTCCTACATATCAGAAAGACATGAGATGGAAGTTCTATATATTTGCTCAAGGGACTAC
>BGPR01007745.1:11110-68884 GCA_013235015.1 Araneus ventricosus
GGTTATAGGTCTATTTATTTCAAGAATAGAAAATAAACTGAAACTCTGTGTCGTATTTTCTCATTCTGCAATGATTTTTCATACTTTTTGGTTATAGATAGTCGTTTAGGTACTTAATAGAACGAAATCTGAACGCTTTATATTTTTATAGGAACCGTGAAAATGAATGCATCATTTAATAGGATATTTAAGTGACAGTTATTTTTTTCTTAAAACATTTAATTGAAGATAATGCATTAATATAATAAGTTCAATAATTGAATGTTTTCTTTCATATCTGCCATTTCAACCGTTTATTTCACCCACATAACTCAGTTTATAAGTTGATGAATATTTTGCGCATAAATGAATCATGTGTAAACGCGCCGAAATTTTTTTTGTATCATCATCGGTAATTCTAATCCAGATAAAGCAGGATTACATGATTTTTTAATTTTTTTCTTTCCGAATAATAGTCATTTCGTCATAATCCTTAAATCATCATTGTAAATTCACAGATCACTTCACATACTGCGTAAGTAATAAGGTTCTCTGCTTCGATACTCTAAATCTTAATCTGAAACGTGGTTACCCCCTGCGATTCCCAAAGAATCGAAAGCTCTTTGGTTCGCTGCCAACTTCCAAAACTGTTTTTCAGAAGCATTAAGCAAATGGAGAAAGGTAAAGGGTTTTTCTTCATTGTGTTTATGGTGACATAAAGAAGCTGCGTCCTGGGAATGTCTTTTTTTGTCATATGCACTGTAACGTAGGAGGCATACACATGATGTGTTTTTAAACTTATACTATTTACAGCCATCTATTGCTCTATATATCAGCTGAAATGTCGCCAAATTTGATAGGGGAACTAATTTCGACATGGGAAAAAGATTCCATGAAAATAAAATTACTTCCGAAAGTCGTCGATAGGGGAAAATGTGGCGCTATTGTAGTCTACACAACTGAGAATTAGACTAATGAATAACCAGGAATTTTCAGTGCTATAATGTCGCTTTAATGCAGGAAATGAACCATCCCAGAGGGTTACAGAAATGAGATTCTGTGCACCCTATGGTGCACACTTTATTATTCATTAAGGCACTTTATTATTCAGTATGGCACTTTATTCATTAAACGCCCTTCCTCGGCGTGACCTCAATGTGACCACCTTTCACGAGGGCCACATGTAGATCCTGTGCATAACATTCTCGACGACTGAGCGTGACATGTCACCAGAAATTCTCAGCATAGCTCGTGATATGTTGTTCTTTAAGGTCTAGAAATAGAAGAAATAGAATGAAGGTCTAGAAATTGAATAAGAAATAGAATAGAAATAAAACTAGATTAAGAAATTATTATTAGCTTTCCTTGAGCAGAATTTCTTAATATGCTTCTTTTTCTATTCTATTCTATTTATATTTCTTATATAGTTCTAATAATACTTATAATCTTGTTACAAGTTGTAAGTGGGAATTAGATAATAGAATGCTTGTCTACGCTAAAAAAATCAATAAAAAAATTTGTTCCGTAAATTATCCCTACCTATTCTCTACTGACAAATTTCATAAAAAGCCTTTAAAGTTACATGTTGCACCGGAAATTAAAACTATCGTAAAGGAAAATTCTTCTTTAAATTTCTCAAAATTATTTTAGCTGAAATTAAAGATGAAGAAAATTTTATTATTGACAGTAACACTGAAATTCGGGATTTTTTTTAAATGATAATAAAATCCAATGTATGCACACCTTTGATTTTGAAAATCGTTTTACTAGTCTTCCGGAGGAAAAATTGCTTGATGCAAGCAACACTCTGTACCTTAACTGTGAAATTATTGAAAAAACTAAATGAACTCTGCAAATTCAACATTTGTAAAAATTACAATTATAATGGCATAAACTTTTACAAGCAGGCACATGGCATTCCTATGGGTAGCTCTTTTTCAAGTGCTCTGGCTAATGTTTTTCTGCATACATTTGAAAGAAATCTTATTAAGGATAACATTTTTTCGGCTTTCGTTAAATTGATTAATTTATATTATTTAATTAAATAACTTTGATTTCTTGATTAATTGCTATCCATGGGAATTGAAAAGAATGAAAACTAATAATAACTCTAGTAGTTGTAAGTTTTTAGATTTGGAAATTAAAATTTTAAATGGAAATTTATCAGTTGGGAGCTATGCCAAAAGGGAAAATTTTGAATTCGATTTTATTACACTATTGAATTCCCATTCAAATATCAACATTTAAAAATTAAAATTTTAACAGACTTTGAGAATTAAAAAAAATCTGCAATAATAAATTCACTTTTAAAACAGCGGCTGTTAGTCTATTTGATAGCTTACAATTTAATAATATTCCTGTCAATTTCTGCGGACAAAGATCTTTTATTTTCAAATGTTTGGAGGATATTAATTTGCATATTTCTCAATAGATGGCGCTAGGCTCGTTTAATTTTTCCTTTTGACGCGTAATTTCTTAGTTTTTCGGCGCCATTTTCGAAGCGAGGGTGTGAGCTGTTTGCATCTACCCACTGGTGGTGGAATTAAGTTTTTTTTTTTATTTCTTACTTCTAGCAATTGGCATTTAGGACATTTCTGACTATCGCTGAATTCTTCTTCTGATTATCAGAATGCTTTGGGTCACGTGAGATTCTAGCGAAATTCTTGGTGATTTTTTCTTGCCTTTTGTCGGAGTCTCATACAGAAAAGTATTCCTGTTGTTTCTTATTTTGAATCCACTCAGATGAGTGACGCCTTGATAAAGTTCATCTGGTGGATTCCTTAAACTTACTCATTGTTCAATCTTAATTTTTAAAGAATTTTAATTTTGTTTCATGGCGCTTTTATTGTATTTTCAATGTTTTCTTGGTTGCTGGCTGCATTTTGCGCTCTCCAGAAGATTTAGTCGTATCTTTTCTTTTTAATTTTTAACTTTATTCTATTGGATTTATGTTTTTACATTTAATATTATTATCTTATTTGCTTATTACATAATTTATCATATCGAAGAAGATTACCTTGGAGTTTGATTACCTTGTTATCGAACTTAACATGAGAAATTTCTATCTTCGCGTTGAATTTTATTTATGGTATCTGAAAAACTTAAAAGGTTATTTCATGACTTTAAATATACAGTTTTATTATAATTGTTACTAATTACTGTTTTTAAAATGAAATTATGTTCAGACATATCAAATACTTTTTACAATATGTGGATCTTAGTAATGATATATCCTACTTAGTATTTCCAAACTGGATACCTGAGTTTTCGCTGAATATAGTTTTACGAAACACTTCGCTTTTATTCTTTTTATGAAATACTTATAATTCTTACAAATATCGCAATAATTTCAAAACAAAATAAACTTTTTGGCGGCGGGATAGAAACGGGGACCTTTCGGTTCCAAGCTGAAGATCCTAACCACTAGACAAAAGGAATTCCCAATGTCCGGAGGCGGATATTAGCTAATATACATCAGAGTAAGATGGCGTAGAACGGTGCGCCACAACTTAATAGCGTTGATTTTTCCTATAGAATTTTATATCAATATTATCTTTCTTCAATCGAGATGGAGACTTGACATAGGAACTATATTTATAAATTTCCGAAGACTCAAGACAGTTGTATACAGAAAAAATGAAAGCATTAGATGTTAATACAATCTGATGAATCACTTGAGATGACAAGATATGAACATAAGATTCTGTATTCTTATTTTCTGATGATCAATCTTCGGAGTTTTATTATGAAGACGGCAAACATCCATCAATGCGAAACAATGGGGCTTAAAATCACTTAAATTTAAATGCTGCAGCTTTAAAAACAGCAAAAGAAGTTTTAAAATTTAAGGATTATCGGCGGGTCAAAACAACCTAAAAATAGTCTATAATCTGGCAAAATAATTATGTGATTAGTATCTACGGAGAATTAACGGTAGGTGTATGATCTATACGTGTACGACTAAAGTAACGAATTTTTAAATGTAAGCTCCTTTGTTTATCTTATCGTTATCTGCAACTAACTTGACATATTTTTAATTAAGATTTTCTCGAAGCTCTCAAACAATTTGAAAGAATTAATTAAAGCAAAAACGAATTTTAATTGTGTTTATTTTAAATCATTGAAATAAACATTCCGTAGACAGAAAAATTATATTAAAAGTATCTTTTGATTTATATTTGTATTTAAATTTTAGTGGTTTAGAAGTCAATTTCATCAAAGATTGTAAATGTAATTTTTAGATAAATTAAATAAGTTTGACATTAACATTTATTGATCTGTGTTTATATTTCTTGAAATAATCATTTTACCATTTAAAAGTTTTCTTCAATGTTAATTTAAAGATGTTATTCGGAAAACGAATGTTATTTCTGACATTCTAAATAAATGACATCTTTATGTTATTTTAAAACGTTCTTTAATATTATTTTCCTAACATCCTACAGAATTCAATTTAAATGTATGATAGAATTTTTATAAATGTGGTACAAAGTAAAATTTTGAAAATTTTCATCAGATGAGATTATTTTCTTGATTTTGCAATTTCGTCTTATATAATTTTAAATATCGTCATAGTATACATGATAAATAAAAAATTTGTAAAATTACATAGATATCCCATTCGCATGCAAAGCTTGTTTCCGCGTCAATTACTGTGAAGATTAAAATAAACAGGAGTGTTTCTCCCTCGACCATCTCATATACTTCCGAATAAGGATATCAAAGACATTATGTGGTAAAACTGATTTTCTTACGTGTTATACAACTAAGAGCTGTACCCACTGGTGTGATGCGGAAGTTTGGAGAAGGAGATGTGAGCTCAGGTGTCGTCCTTATCACGTGACTGCGGTTCAAAATTAAGTGAATTGTCCGAAAACCGATCTCGAGTTGCTTTAAGAACGGAAAGTTAATCTAAAATAAACTTCACCAAGTACTGTCGATAGACAACGATTACCCTTAGGTCTCCCTTTCTCGCTTCTTTACAGTTGTTAAAACTACTTCAAAACTGCTTTAAACTTTATATATAAAGGAATTTCTGTTTGATTCTATGAAGCAAAAGAAAAAATATTGATTTATTCTCTCTTATTACAATATCCAAGCAATACCTCTCAAAAATAGAAAATATTAAATCAGACAAGAGAAACAAACACTTTTTGGTCTCGATGGTTATCGAACGAACTCTCCTTTTCATCATAAGCTTTAATTGGAACACTAGGTTCACTGTGATCCTATTAACGAGCATGTTTAGTTCTTTACAACAATAAGGGCCAAGGATTCTATATTACAATTATCGGAAAAAGGCTAATGAAACTCCTTTTATTTAAATCAGACATAGGAATTTTAAAGCCTCCCGAACTTCTTCTAAGCAGAAAAGGAATCCACGTGTCATTAGTACTCATTTCTAATTACTAATATATCATCAAATTATATTTCAATACAATCTTTTGGGGAAAATTTCGACAAAAGAATTCACCGAATTAAATTACCACACAAAGAACTTTTGCTTGAGCTATTTAAGAAAAGTTGAAGTGATTTTCTTTTGTTCGAAGTTCTTCCTATCTTTCCAATGAACTAATAGCTGCATTAAGGAAAGGATACTGAAATATTGCGTATTATAAGTTTTTCATTCTAAATACTCATTTGGAATTTGAATATGCGTATTTATTCTAAGAGAAAATGCAAAGAACTCCGATGACAAAAAGTAGTGATAAATCTGCATCATTATTGTTTACATTTCATTTCACATAAAGATGGAAATTTGATTTTGTTTAGAAAATCTTAGTGATGTTTTTGTTTCTGGTTTAAGGCGCAAAACTTCATTTCCTTCTATTCTATAACTGAGAACAGAAATTTTATTAATTGTCCCAAAAAAAGTATGTGATTTGTAGTTAATGTAGTACTAAATTCGAGAAGCATTATTTAAATAAATTTTTATAGTGCATTGTTTGATAATTGTTTTCTATCGAGCTTATGGCCTCAAGAGCTGTCATAGGCTAAGTTGTGCCAAATATACGGTTTAAATCTTCTAAAACGCGCAGATTATTATAGAAAGGTATTCTATTCAGTAGCTGGAAACAAATGTAAAACGCTGTAGTTATAAGAAATAAATGTATAAAAGTCAGAGGATAACAAATTTCGAAAGCATATTATTAAGTTATTAAGCAGAATGATAATGAAAAGGACGGGAATCATTGGAGTCAGAAGAATAAATTTAAAAATTGTATATCTATTGTTTACCATCTATTTACGAAGGCGTTAAATGTCTCAAATGAGGACACTACATTCCAGAAGTTATGCTTTTAAGACGCCTGCTTTTTTCGGCGGCATATGACGTTCAGGAACGTAAACATCATCAATTATTTCGTAGACATCATATGTGATGACGCTACTCGGATGCCTAGACGTCTCATCATCGGTAGTTGTGTCTGAATCTATTGTTTCGATCTATTGCTTCGACAGATTCTGCTGAAAAAAGGACATGTGCTTGTCTTTTCCTTCTATAAATAGGACATATGTCAAGACTTCTAAAGGGTTTCTAAGCATAATTCTTTGCTCGTATAAACTCTTTTACTGATTAGAATGAAAATTGATACGAGAATGTGAGTGTAGAAGTTGCAACTCAGATGGCTCTCGTTGTACATCACATGATAGTGTGAGATATAAATAGGGCTTGAGGAAAAAGGCAGTTTGTTATAATGATTTGTGATTGCTTTGCTTTCTTCTTCATTTTGAAAAATAGGTTAAATTTAAAGCTAAAAACGATGTTTCAGCTGTTCTTCCTCTATATTTTTAGAAATGAAGAAGGAGCACGATTAGATACTACAAATAGCATTGAACTAAGAAGTTTCATACTTTTTTCATGATATAACAACATACACAAATACAGAACACCTATTAATAAAAATTTTAAAAAAGTTTATCATATTACTTCTCTAAATGCTGAGAGGAATAATCCTCCTCCCCCCCCATGGTGGAAATGCATCCTCATCAATCCTTTTCAATATCGTTCCTTTTCCTTTGTTTTGTTTTCTCAAGATCGGTGCCAAAGAAAGCTGCGTGTGACCTGGCTTGAATGAGAATTTTTAATCTAAATTAAATGAGAGCTAGTGACCTGACAGTGTCAAGTTTATGAAAATTTGAAACTGTGCATTAATATTTTTCATTATTGGGCCTTTTCTGTTTTACGACAGTTATAAACTCTGAGGAGTCTTTGGCTGCTTTAGCACGATCTGTTTTACAAACTGGAACACTAAGTGGTGATACAAACTTTCATTTTGAGGTGCTGGTGAAGAGGCTTTTACAATGACACAGAACTGCATGAAATCTTTATCGGAAGAATTATCAAATTTTAATGTTTGACTGGATAGACTGAGGAACTTTTTCGACAGTTGATGAATAACTAGTGCCGCATGCGCTTTTTTAAAATTCCTGTAGCCTCGAAATACGATGCTTGACTTTAATGGAAAGTATTTCTTTTTCATTCTTCTAAGTTGGGGAAAAATGAGAATATAAAACGGTCTGCCCCTTGCAATTGACACACCTCTTTTCTAATGTGCACGGAACTGTCGTATTCTAGCTCATCACAACAGACGCAAACAAGTGTTCTTCAGTAGAAAGTTTTGGAATGCCCGAAATGGTAATATTTACAGCATCGTAGAGGACTTAGAATGCAAATCCTTACTGCACAACGAACGTAGCTTGTCTTTACAAAGCCCCGTAGCTTGGAAGAGTTGAAAGTAGGGACAATATCCTTGGTATTCAAGATTTTTTGTCTCGCTCTATTGAGATGAACCGTATAAAAGTTTAAAGTAATTGCTCAAAGGACTTGCCGTCTGAGGCGATACACGCTTCATAGTTATTCATGCATCTGGGTTACGTGCTATTGTAAATTTGTATTTCAATTTAATATGTGCTGTCCATTTCCTCTGATGTATCCTTTTTCTTTTATTTAATTCACTGACAAAGAGACCCTGCAGCGAATCCCATTGCATTTCCGACCCCATATTCTATGCCGAAAACGACTTGTTTCTGTGTTCTTGACCTACCTTTAAAGTTTGTAACCAACCTTTCTGAACATCCTGTATAAGGAAACTTTGAATGTGCTGCTTACGGAAGAAAAATCAAATGACTTGTTTCTGTGTTCTTGACCTACCTTTAAAGTTTGTAAACGACCTTTCTTAACATCCCGTATAAGGGAACTTTGAAAGCACTGTTTACGGAAGAAAAATCAAAAAGAAATTATTCACGACAAGAGTTTATTTCAGTAAACGCACCCGGAAGACGTAGGCATCTGTTAATTATTCAAAGAAAATAACTTAAACTATTCAATTTCTCTCTGAAGTTTGGAAAACGAATAATTCTGAAGTCAAGTTGATAGATCTCTCGGTCCAATTTGAGAAATCACCAGCAGACTCCCCCGTCGTTTGTGGAAAATAGTTTACAGGAATTTTTTTAGAGGAGCTATGAAAATAGTTGGAACTGGAGTCGTCTGGAAATAGTTTACAGGAATTTTACTTAAGAGGAGCTATGAAAACTAGTTGGAACTGGAGTCGCCTGGAAATAGTTTACCGGAAAACTTTAAATCGCATTAAATATCAATAAAATAAATGAAAAAAATCAAAAATTCAAAAAGATTTCTTTAAATTTTGTTTTCCTTAATTTTAAAATAGTTAAAGATATATACATATCCCATATTCTTTGTTTAGGTCATGTCAAATAAATAATTCTCATTTTGGCAATGATATTTCGTTTGAGGGGTTAAATTTCCTATTTAATGAAATGAATGTTTATGTAAAGATTGAGCCATGCATTGATAAATGCATGTATAATTTGTTTCCATATAGTACATTACATTTTTCTATTCATAAAATTTATCCATAAAATTCAGAGGATTGCTAATCACCATTTAGTTCAATTATGTAACTGAAACAAAGCATAAAGACGTCAAATATTTCAATTTCAGTTGAAAGTAATCGAGGAGACACAATTGTGAAAATAATCACGAATGTAACATCCGTGGTTTTCTGCTGCACAACCTCAGAGATACGTTGCAAAAGGAATTAAATATACTTACTTTTATCAACTTAATATCAGCAATAAAATAAATATAGAGAGTGGTCATAAATTATTGGACAAAATTCAAAAATTAATAAAAAAAATAATATTGATACAACTGTGTTTTTTTAAAATGAGAAAGCAAATAAAAAAAAGTTTTTTTTCAGATAGGTGGAGTACCATTACGGTGCTCTAAATTTGCTATGCCGAGATATTTCCAAACTCAATGGTTACCGATTAGCAGAGCCGATGCACGTTTTCTGATTTCCTTTTCTAATTTTTCTTGAATATCTGGTAAACTATTCAATTTTAGAATTACAATTGACTTAAAAAATTAAAGAGTGTCAATTTCCCTACAAATACAAAACTTTTATTTTTTTCTAGCTTTAGTACTTTCGAAGATAATGGCAATAAAAAATGGGAGATGTCCAATAATTGACGACCACCTAGACCACCGTAACGCCGCGTAACTTATCTGAAAAATACTGTAAAAAAGGAGGTGGTCAACTGAAAACAGGGAATGTAAAATTATTTAAAAAATTTGAAGGAAGAGACACTGAAATTTTGTTATATGTTTACAAACACTAGCATTCAAAATAGAACAACTAATCGTTCGAAAAGTTTAAAACTACTCCCATTTCATGAATACAGTTATTTCACGTCTTAATACTAAGATAACAAGTTTAAAAAAAAATAACTTCTAAAATTTAAAGATTTAGTAAAATCACATGCAGCTATTTTCAAAATTATTTAAAATCTAAAGTATCTCCATTTTATACGATACGATAACTAATCTTACCAATTCTTCATCTAACTCAGTTTATTCCCAACAAATTGGATTTATATTTCATTCAAATAATGTGCCAAACCCTTTTTGGGAGATTCCAAGTTCATTGACTATGTGGGTTTTAGACATGAGTTAAGTAAGATAGTTACAGATGAGTAAACTGTTTAGACAAGTTTAATAAACTTACAATAAGTAAATAATAGTTTCATTGCCGTAAACAAATAACTAATCTGTACTAAAAATAAAGGAGAATGTGTGTCTGTGTGTGTGTTGGCACTCAACAGGGCAGACCGCTGGACCTGGAGCTACGAAATTTGGAAGAAACATACTCTGGGGGGGGGGAGGGAATGTGCATCTCGAAGCCCATTTTTAAAATTTTAATTAATTAAAAATTATTCGAAATTTTGACGGTTTTGCTTAATAAATTCCGAAATTATTACGCCACAAAAATTATATTTACTCCTTCCGAAATTGCAAAAAATTACCTTCTCATTCATATCAATTAAGATGACGTACGATAATTTCTATAATTTAAATAAATTTGTAAAATATTTTTGGCATAGTTTACAACAATACTTTTCACCGTTGCACCGCAATTCAAACCGTTTTCATTGTTTAAACAAATATTTAATTGCGTGTTTCTCTTTCATTGTTAAAAGCTGAGTTAATATCCTAATGCATTTTGCTTTCATATTTTATTTCATAAAATGTCTCGTGGAATCTTTAAACTAAGATCTTTGAGATATTACGTATATTAAGAAATATGTGCAGTAAGCTGAATGGTTATGGTTGCTAAGTGTTTATTCTTTTTTCAGCATATTTTAATCTAGCTAACATGCCGCCGGACATAAAATGTGTTGAGCCCATGTAATATTGAAACCAAATGCATATTTTGCAAGAGGAATAAGAAAGTACAGTTGGCGCGGACAACATGCAATTAGACGTTAGCCACTTTAAGGGACTTTTATTTAGACATTGAACACAACAGACGCAAGGCTGCTGAAAGAATACTGGTTAAATGTCTACAACGATTTGAAGTTTAAAATTATTTTACTATGGGAACCATGAATGCACAACGATAAAAGATTCAATTGAAATTATATTCCTAGCTAACAAACTGGTCGCCGAATGCGTCTAGTAATAAAGGAGAATGTCTGTGGGTCTGTCTGAGTATTGGCTCTCTACAGGGCAGAGCGTTGGACCTAGAGCTACGAAAGTCGGCACAAATATACTTTGGAGGGTGGAAATGTCCACCTCGTTGCCCTTTTTCTGCAAATTTAATTAGAATTTTAATTAATTAAGATTTAAGCGAAATTTTGGCGTTTTTTAATTATTACTTCCGAAAATATTGCAGCAGAGAAATTATTTTCGCGCCATATGAAAGAGCAAAAAACGCTTTATTGTACCCCACATAAAATAAAAAAAATATCTTTTATTCTTTAAGAAAAAAAATGATTTCATTTCCTGCATATGTGACTTACAAAAAATACAAATAAATATGCTAAATTTCTTTTCCTTACACATTTGAGCTTACAGTAATGTCATAGTAAAATAGGTTCAGTTATTATTTAAATGTACTATCATTATAAATCATAAGATTTCTCAAATATAAATAAATAAAATTAAGAGTCTAAGATAATTACGGAGAACTGAACCAGTGTCCTTGCACTAATATTTAGTCTGACCAAATTTGATTAATTTAAATCGATTCAGAAGTTCTACAGATGAAGACGTCCTAATATCAGTTCTGCTTTCCAAGCTATTCATTTATCCTCTTTTAGTCGCAATATCTAATAGATATACATACGATCTGCGTATATTAGCTGTTTTTAACACGTTACATGATAAATTGTTTTCACAGAATAATCATTTCCATTCTCATTAAGACTATTCATTATAGTTACAAAGGGAAAAAAACTATCAGAACTATCATATTATTGTAGAATATATTTTAAATCCGCGATATACACTGCAACCATTTAAGAATGAAAAGCGTTGCTACAAACGGAAGGTTAAAATTTCAAGATACGCAGTACATGCAGTAGATACGAGCAACAAGTTTAAGCCAAAAAGATGATTTACTGGGAATAAAGTAGTTGATAATTAAATTTAACTATATCCCGCTGAAATTTGATTTGGAAATATCTAGCTGGTAATACAAGGGTCGGAATGAAGGGTCATAAAGACAGGAACTATGAATAGAGACTTTGAAGTCGGTTTATTCAGTTAACGGCAGTCTAAACCTAAAGAAAATTAAAAATAAAGGGACACTACAGATCCTGATGTAGAGTTTCTTATCTCAGTTTTGCTTTTCAAGCGTAGTCATTTAAAGTTTCAAGTGACGCAGAGTTTGTATCAGATATCACCTTCAGACACTAAATGAACATAAAAATTTGTGATGAAAAATGATATTTACAAAATAATTAATACATGATTATATGTCAGAAAGAATTCTAACTGAATTTTAAAAAAATCAAGAACTAGATTATATTAGAAATATTGAGCCTTGAACTTTTATTCTTTCACGGTCAGTTAAAAATAATATTCAAAGACAAAAAAATAGAATCTTTTAATTCTAATAAGAATATATATATATATATATATATATTTAAATTATTCTAATTCTTCGAATATTAGAATTTTAGGGGTTTAGTTTAGTTATATTAAAGTAACATTTTGCAACAACACGAGGTCTATTTTGAGGCGAACCTCGTAATTTTGAACAGAGGTGAGATTACGAGGACAACACCTGAGCTCGCATGTCCCTCTCCAAGTCTCCACACCACACCAGCGGGAGGACCTTCTGCCACTCCGTATAATTTAGCGTGCAACAGACCCTTACACAGCGGATCTTCAGTAAAATTGGGTTTGGAACTTGGAACCCTACGGCCCCGGAAACGAGATCTTACCACCAGGCCACCGAGGCCCTGAAAGCGAGACCTTACCACCAGGCCACCGAGGCCCCGAATAACTGCCAGGATTTGATTCAACGCGAGCTGTAACGGTGACGAGCCAAAACCCCGTCCACACCTTCCAACCTGCTGCTTGTAAACTATTTAGCTCTCAAATGTATACACGCCTTAAGTAATTAAAGAAACTTAATGACTCACATGCTGAATCTTCATATTACCTTTATTCATTAGACGTAACACATATTTATGTTTCATGCTAATCATATGCTCCTTCGAAAATGGTAGACGCATGAACTACTGGGGTATTACGCGAATTCATTCCAATCCAACTAGCACATATATGCTTGGGAATCAATCTGTCCTAACACAAACACTACTGGCATGAATGAGCCATGAATGCATCTCACTAATATTGTCGCCAAACAAATTCTACCTCCTTCCTAATTCAAGATTATCCTGCTCCTTTCAAGCTCCGATGCTTTCATCTACTTTAATTCCGTACGAATTACCTAAAGGATGGTTTCCATCAAATATAATTTCGCGTAGGAATGTTTGTCTAGGTTTACTCTGTTTCGCTATAAGGAGTCCATTCAAGAAGAGCTTTATTGAGCTTGCATGCCATCCGAGAAATTGGAATTAGGGTTTTAGTTGAATTACTTACAGTAATGCGGATAATTTATCTGTGTTCGGCTTGTATATGAGTGTTAATTAGTTTTGTGCAATGTCACATTTAAATTGCATTTAATACGTCTCTTAATATAGTTGCGTTCGTCTATGACATATGACAAGTACGGAATTTTAGTCTCTACATGGTTCTTATTTCAGAAGCGCTGTTTCATTGGTGCATAACTACCTGTAAGGATTTTATTTAATGCAGCTGTTTGTATATACATAAGGCTGATAATTCTGTCAGTTGGGTGCAGTGGCTGCTCGTCAGCTCAGAAACAAGCAGTGCCGCAGAACTTGTATAGACCTAAGTTGCAGGAAATTTTATACTGATTAATTTGGTATATAATGATGATATACTACAAATTAATAGTTTTTGAGTTATAAGCAAAAAACTGGAACATTTCTTTCTTGATTTTTTTTGCTTTAACTAAAATTCCTATAAAATGTTTTGGTGGTAAATTTCAGATTCGTAATCAGCACCCCAAGAAACACAAAGAAGCAAAAAATTACAGCCCCTACAGAATTTGATTTAAAAACTACTTAACGACTGGATTACTGAGAGAAAGCGAAATAAGGTTAAATGAGGAAGTCGCGCCGAGCTGCTCCAGATGCAGCTCTCGGGGTTCTTGAATAGGAGAAAGGGTTGCTTTTTTGTTCGCCGTAGAGCTACGAGTTGCTCAATGCTTGAAATTTCGATTATGGGGGAGGGGGATGGCAAAACTCTCTGCGTCTTTGGTCTGTCTCGCTCTTAATTCTTGATTTATTTTTCTTTTTACTTTTTTAATCACTTTTTTACAATTTTCGATTATCATTGAACTCTTTAAGTGGAAAAGTAAACCAATAAGAATAAAAACGAATATACAAGTTTTAAAAATAATTTCAGGAGAACTGCAGCTGTTCAACCCTAATTGACGAGCTGCCACTGGTCGAGTGGCTATTCAAAGCAAGTAGCTGAAATTTTTGTTAAGAACAGCAATTTTTGGTCCATTCAAGGGACCATGGAGAATTACTCTTAAGGTTAGTTCTCCCATTTTAGCAAGCTACAGAATTGTATGTTAAGGTAATTTAACTACAATGAATTGCTAACATAATAGCCCAGATCTGTCTCTCACTGATCCGGTAACACTCTGATGTCACCAACAATAAAATTCGCGCCATAGCACTGCGAGACGTTAAGCAGCATTATCTCATTGTTAGAGCAACTGAATTTCAGTAATTTTAAATTTAGAAACGTAATTGTCGATCTAACTTCAAATTTAATAACTCTAAAAAAAGTGAAATAAAATTTTCTATTCATTGAGATAAAATATATGAAATTATAAAAAAGCGTTATTCCTGAGGCCACTGGTGCACTCATTTTAGCAATATGTACTGAAATACCATAACAAGTATGAACTCGAATTTCCTAAATATCCTAATATTTCTAAATTATACATTTATTAAGCTTATAGCAAATCTGAATTATTTTTATTCATTCATTTGTAAATTATAGGAGTTCTCAAAGCCAAATCAAGATGAGCTCATAAATTAAATTAACCAAGTCATGTACAAATAAACACTTTGAAACAATTTAAACCAATTCATAGATTCGTCCTGTCGGGAATTCCTCTGCTGAATACTGAATTTCAAGCGCAATCATTTAAAGTTTGAAGTGTCGCAATGCATGCAGCAGATACGAGCAACAAGTTAAAACGTAAAAGCCAATTTACCGAAAATCAAGTCGTTGACAGTTAAATTAAAGTAGAGTCTAGCGGAAATTGACTTTGAAATATCCAGATCGTAATATAAAGTGTCGGAATGCGTGTTTATGAGTAGAGTAACTTTGAAGAGAGTCTTTGAAGTTGCTTTATTCGTTTAACGGTTGTCGATACCAGTAGAAAATTGGAATGAACTGACGTTGAAAGTTCCGAACCTTGACTTATTTTAAAGGATTTTAGCTACAATTTCTGGCAAATTCATGCTTAAGATTAAGCATATTTTATGAACGACTACAGTAAACAACCACCTTTCATCGAGTATGCTCATCCTAACAAAATCGACAATTTACTTCATATTTAATTCCGTATAACTTACCAGGAGAAGTTGCGAGTGTACCATGGATTTATGCATTTTTAGCTGAATTAACTCTTTCATCCCGAGGCGACTTTTTTCTTCTAGCCCCTTTAAAACAGGGCCTTTTTGGGAGGATATGACATGAATTGGACTCGCCCAACATGGGTGGTCGTTTATCCCACCCCTGCTGTAACCTTATATTAAGGCGCGCGAAAATGATCTGTGGTGGGCAAGGATAATTGGACCCCCTACCTCGCTTATCTCCTAAGCGATCTCAAAAACTCACCTTCCCTCAAAAGAAGCCAACTGCCTCAGACCGACCTTTGTCGTTGTTAAGGGAAAATTTCTATACCGCCTCGCTGGGTATGAGAGGGTTAACACTGAATATTATGAAGCCTGATTATATTTTATTGGATTAAAACTGCGATGCATATTTGAATATTGCCTAATTAAATGCCATCGTAGTCTTGGGGACCCTTTTCTAAGATGGTCATCCAAGAAGTAAGTTTATATTTGATCTCAAACAGAAATAGAGCTTAATTGCATGGAAACATTTATTGGAAGAGGCACAGCTAATGTCGAGAGACTTTTCAATACATTTACCTTCTGAATGTGGATGGTGTTCATACCGAGAGATGAATTTTATATTCCTGTGTTGTAAACGTTTGCTTCCTGTCATAGAAAGTAATGCAAACATGCCAACATTGGAAAGGTGGCTGTCCGTAGCAGAAAGTCTGCGAGGGTGGCAAACGCGCGCGC
This sequence comes from Araneus ventricosus, assembly GCA_013235015.1. NCBI lineage: Eukaryota > Metazoa > Arthropoda > Arachnida > Araneae > Araneidae > Araneus > Araneus ventricosus. Next base: position 27,323 of record BGPR01007745.1, read on the forward strand.
ACATACGGGGACAGACTTGCGTCAAAATTTTGAATTCAGGATTATTTGTCTATTTCATCATAAATTAAGTTATCAAAAATTTATATTTTTAAGAGAAATCTTATTTCAATAAATTGTACAAGAAATATTTATATCACTATCATTAGAAGAATTAGCAATATTTGTGACATTTTTCAAAAACCTGAAATGTAGGAAAAAAAATCTGAATTCATCATGTCATCAAGGAATACACCTAAAACGTATGTGTGAAAGGAAAAAAACTAGTTTCCGTAGAAATTTTAATCTTATCCGTAGTCCCGTGTGGTTAGCACTACACAAGGCATACCTCAGAAAGGACACATCACACACAAGCCTCATGGACTGTACTACTTTATTAAAATCAAGGTCACTATATATATACAAAATAAAGAACAGTGGCGCCATCTGACGCTAATACCAAGACACAAGCAGCGGGGCGTGAACACCGTGATTTGCGGAAATTTTCGATAAAATCCATAGTAACTACGGAAAATCCGTAGCAGTTGGCATGTATGGTAATGCATAACCACTGTGTGTTCGGAATGTCAGAGTCTTCGGAATCTACCTGAATTTTCGCAAATCAGAAAGAGTTAAATTCTATGCAATATTTTTTGTGTGATTAAGTGGAAAGAAGTGCTATCTCTTACAGATGAGGTAGCTAAATTTATCCAATGGTACTCTGATATTGCAAAATATAATATTTTTACCTTCCGCAATTTGTTGCACGCTACTGGAAAGGAGATGTGCCATTTGGCACCGAACCAAAATGCTTTCGCTTCTTTGACAGATTGCTTTAACATTAATCTTTTAAGCAGAAATCGTTATCTCTTGTTAACATTGTGAAGTGATTCTCAAATTCACAACGTTGAAACAGTTTGGTGGGGTTTTCTTTATGAATATCCATGGTATTGAAATAATCAATCACACAGCCTAAGAGATTTTAAATATGGAGCTTGAAGTATTGGTAATTCTGGACATTACAGGAATTGACGTTTATGTGAATTCAAGATTTCAAGACTTTATTGAACCTATCTGCTATGTATGCGAGGGTGACGAAATATCTAACATTAGGCACCCTGTGCTATTGGAAAATCAAGGGGAATTTTATCTTAAACATTTAAAAAGATATGCAAAATGAAATTTTTATCACTGTTGACGAGAATTAATGTACATGGCACAATAGTTCAGGCTTTTCTCATTCGAATTCTACTTGATCTAGAATATAAAGGAAAATCCATGGATCAATGACATAAGATGAAGGCCAAGAGTGACATCGTCTGTTAAGAACGATTTTAAGGATTTTCATAGTTTATATTGAAATAATCAATCGACCTGAGAGATTTTAGATGAGGAGGCTTGAAGTGCTGGTAATACTGGATATTTCATGACGTTCAGGGATTTATGTTTCAAGACGTTATTGAACCGATCTGCTGTGTATACGAGTTTGATGCGCGGTAAAACGTCGCAGTTGTGTGCCTAATGTTATAATCGCAGAGAATTATGGATAGCGGGATGTTGAATGAATTGTTATGTTTTCCCTTCCCGCGAGGACATTTTCCCACGAGAAGGGAGTCGAACATTTTTCCCTCAGACCACAAGCCAGACACACCTGGTAGTCTGTAAAAGGACATTCGCGAAGGTAACATCGGCAAGCGAAGGACCGCCACGACACAGAGGAATAAATAACTGTCAAGGAACGCATATGGTCAGCTATCAGGAGATTAGCGGTGTGCTTTCAAGCTACACCTGCATAGCTCTTGTGGTTATGAAACCTAGGAACCTTCCCACTGTCGGGATTGACCATTATGGAGATAAGACGTTTAGTCGTTGGTCGCATGGCAGTCCCGTTATCCAGTGGAAAGAAAGGGAGGCGGAGCTCCATCCCTTGTGGTAGGAATAAAACGGGGGTTGGACTTTGAACGAGGGAGAGCGGTGGAAGAACCGATTTAGGGAGTCTCGAAGGTGGTTTCAGACTCCGGAGCGCAGAAAAGAGCTGTGTGATCAGCTCTGATTTAAAGTCCCGAATTGATTCGGACTTTGACAACTAGAACCAAGAATCAGCATTATTCCGAAATCTCAGTTCATTGAATTTCGAGCACTCCTTGTAGTCAAGTGCTTAGACTATCACCCTGATAGGTGAAATTTATCCATCATATATTGATCTCCATATCTTATGGAACTTCGACTCCATCGAACTTTAACGTCAAAAGAACTTTGAACCCAAATGAACGAACTTTGTATATAAATATTTATTCCAGATTTCTATGCAAGAAATTGTTATTTAAATTATAGCTGTGTAAGTGTAAATAAAAATACTTAGGTCAACACGTTAGGCGTTGCACTTATTTGTTTACACTTGGTCGCTCATAGGCCAAGACATCACTGAATCAAGAATGCTACTCGTACCCGACAGTGATTTACGCTTTGGAAGTCCATCCCAAAATACGTCTATATTAGCTGGAAGTTTGTCTAGTGAACATATAGGAGTCAACAAAATTGTGATTTAAACACATTTATTATTTATGACTCCGTTTTAGACAAAAATAAATATTTGTTGATTTAGATTTATTTTGACATAATTTATTTTAGTTTCTCTGTTGCTAGGTAAGACAAATATTATTTAATACATTGACATAATATATCATTCCGCGTAGTGCAGCTACATGCTTCGGTAGTGATTTGTGCAGTAGGGTAAACAAAATAACTATTGACACCCTTAAGGCAATATTAATACAATTGATCTATAGAAAAAATACTTCAATTGAGTTGTAATTCATTATAAATTTTCCTGATTTGTTGTACTTTAAGCTGAATATAGAGTTCATAAAAAATTATTCCCGGTAGTAATTTGCAATATATGGAGAATGCATAGTGCAAAATATATTTTTGATACACTATGGATGAGTAGTTGATACCATAGTTACTGATATCTCTTCTTCATTCTTATTTAGTTTACTTTTAATTGTCTATCTAACGTTCGGTTAGGTAAAACTGAATATTGAAATGAAAGCTCATTTCTTTAAAATTAAAAACTAGGGTCTCACAATAACTGCTCCAGGTGTCAATAATTGTTATGTATACCTTATCCTTAAATATGATATCATAGAACAGACACCATAAAGTGAAAGTTATTGGCACGAGTGATAAAGAAATTCTGCAATGAGACGAAAATATTTTCAAAATTTATACGTTCCAAAGTAAGAATATGAATGTAAAAAGAAAAATGGAAGTCATGACAAAGCATAGAAATAAGTTTATAAACTATGAAATGTAAGAGCATGGAATGTTTAGAATATCCATCTTATTTTATAGAAGAACAATTTCCCAAAGCTGTCTTTTTATTTTTTAGAAAGATTTTTCGAAAGGAGTTTAGACTTATTATATAAAAAAAAGAATTAAGACGAATAGTGCATTTTACTCATGTTAGAGTTTATATCATAACAAAACCTTTCAAAAGAAAATACAGTTATCTTGTAATTTAAGAACAAATGTCATATAAAATTCTTATCAATATAGTATCTTCCTAATTAAAAACAGAAAGAAACAAGACTAGAATATTTTTTTCTGAATTACTTTCTTATTAACTTAGCAAATACAAAAAGTACTATTAATCTATGGAGGCAATTTTCAGAAAAAAGTCTTTCAAGAGGGTCAATTTGACATCTAATAATAAATTATTTTGTATTAAAATGGCGTTTCATTTTTTATAATAATCCCTTATTTGACTCTTACGATAAGTGGTATAATTCTAAAGAGGTTGTCTTTGTTTTAAATGTCATTAAATTATTATCTAGTTTTCAGAGGATTTTTTATATTGTGGAATGACAAGAGCTGAAATGGAGGAGAAATAACTCAAGCACTAAAAGTACTCAACTTTATTAAATATGTATTCGAGCATGATAATAATCGTTTGGTTATAATGTCCCCTTATACATTACAAGAAAAAGATTCTAATCTCATTGTAGTTAAGCACAAACGAGTGTGAAAATAATTTAATTAAGCAATTAATTCCTTTTACAACGTTTTTATGTTGCTTTGTTTTGAACCATTAAAATCCGCTAAAAAGCGTCGTTAAGAATAAGTATCGAATATTTCTTATCTCCCAAGAGTGGAAAGTAATAAGGGTGATTTTTTTTATTTCTCCGTAGAATATTAATTATTTCAGATGATTTTGATTTTAAGTTTAAGCTCAAAATCCATTTGATTGAATATATGTTACAAGAATATCTTGAATACCGTTTCAAGTTGAGCCTCATATTATTTTTTTATTACTTTGAACTGGCCTATAAATTTCAAGTTTGAATCGAAGAAAATTCTTTATCCGACAAAGAATAACACAAGTTTAATTTTATTTACATTAAAATCTTCTGAATAAAAACCCAAAAGTTGTATATCATTCAAGTTTACCATCGAAAATGAACTTTTATATGTTCTCACCATTCAATTCCCTTTATTTAAATGAGGTATTAAATTGCTTATTTTATATTTTAAAATGATTTATTTCGAATAACTTTGGCTTTTAAAAAGCTTCTTTGAGTTCCATTTTGATCAGGGTTTCAAAGTATTTAATATAAAGAAAAGGGATATGGTGGTTTTTGCTGTTGCAACTCTTTAAACTCTTAAAGTGACGCAGTAGTTATCTTGCAGGTATAGCACTGGCTTTTCCACAATCCTTATTGTACGCTCTATAAACCAGCTATATATATATATATTTCTCTTTCTGGAATCTAATGATTTTATTAAAATTTCTCTCATGATATTTTACTTTAGTTTCGGTTACGAAAGAAAAATTACATTAAAATTCTTGATTTTTCTGATTCATCTATAATTTTTGTTCATGAAAAATTTTGTTTGTCACATTTCTTTGAGTTGAGTACACATTTCGAGTCAAAGTTTGATTAGCTTTTAAATGCCGAGACATATAGGATGGTAGTATTACATTTATAATGCCTACTGATGTATTATTAAGGTTCTTCATTAAATTATTAAAGTCTCAAAAAAATTAAAGTTATCAAAAAAATATTAATGATTTACACGCCATTCTCTGAAACATTATAGCAGTAACACCTGTGTACTCAAATATGAATTAAATTTTCATTCATAAAAAACTTATTACAGGGCTTTGAAATTTTATTTCTTAGTTTATTACAAAATTTGTTCTGAAAATCGTCGAAGCCAACTAGTAATCCGAGCAGATATATTTGAAACGTGATATCATTACTAGGACTTCAGCTCGCGACTCTATATTATGCTTGTTTTAAAAACGTGTCCTACAGTTTAAATTTTTTTCATGTTAATATCTAAGAAAATAAATACAAGTTTACTGCTTATATTAATGTATTTATCGAAATTAGACCATAAATAAAAAATGATAATTTTTATCTTTTCATTTGTATGGCTTTTAGTGGATCAATAGTAATTTTAGATTGCGAATAATTTTACGCGCTAGTCAACTAGTTAGAAACGATATACATAAACTAAAACAAAACTTAAATTGAACATTTGAAACTTAAATTGTTTTCACCATGATAATACTAAAATAGATTTTCTATCCTTGGCCGCAAAAAGGCTGTTTAAAATTGTTGACCGAATGAAGCGAGATCTCCGTTTGAACTCGACCGTTCAACATTTTGTCTGTCTGAAAATTTGTTTGTTACGCAGCCACTGCGAAACACGTTGTTCGGTTTTCCTCGAATTTTGCAGGAATGTTCCTTGAAACAATAAAACCGATGCATGCGTATGAATTTTAATTTTTTGAATTCCTTTCAAGAAGTGGCCATTTAGCTGTTTTAACCTTTTGACGAGTAAATGGCAAGTTGGCACCATAAAAAGATCTGAATCATTTTGGTAAAAGCTAGATATGTAATCGTAAATTTGTAAATATCGATGAAAGCAAATATTTAATAGTAATTTTGTTAATACTGATAAAACATGCATTTAATTGTAATTTTGCTAATACTGGTTAAAGCTAAGATGTCTGTAAATAATTTGCATTGAAAAAAAAGAAGAAAAGAAGAGATAAGAACATAGTACCAGGTTGAGAGTTGTTTATTTTTCCTGGTTATTTCCCTCTAATCTTGTTTTTCTTTTATCGTGAAAGGGTTTTCAGCGGTTCCACCAAATGATTTATGTATTAAAAATTTGAAGAAAATTATCTATTATTAGTGTAACTTTTTTTGCGTATTTATCACGAAAATATGAAAATTCGTCATGATAAATACCAATCTCATAATTTCATCAAGATACCATCTTCACGTTTTTGCCACTGTTAAGGTTATGATAGTAAAAATTGCTTTCTTGGGAAATTTTGTTTTATGCAAATTTTATTTATCTTGATTTTCATTGCATTGCTGCAATGTTTCATCACACTGGCTCCTTCCTGCCTTTGATTTGTAAAGTTTTTGTATTTGCTTGAAAGTAAAATTCATGGGACAATGAAGGCATCTCCTCGAGAGTCAAATGATGATGTACGGAAAATCGCAAACAGCATTATTGTAATCTTCTGGACAAGGAACTTCACAATTAGCAACGTACAAAAAGTCCAACTTTAATATGAGTACAATTACTAAAAATATCCTTGCTTTCTATAAATTCTTCAAGATAAAAAAATATAATTTAAGCTTTCCTTACATCACTATTAATCCAAAATTCCACAAAAATCCTATTTTTATCGATATATCACATGTGGAACTTCTTCATACATGAAGCAACCTGGAAAAATTGTACACAATCTATTAAAAAATTACTGAATGTCATCTGTTCAGAAGGCTTCACTTTGTTCATTAACAATAATTATCCGGTTATTGAGTTCATTCACAACAATAGAGACAGTATTTCTTCTATTGAGACTTTCGACTTCAAAGATATTTTTACAAGCATTCCTTTAGTTACTCTTCGAGAGGTGCTTGATTCCTACTTTTATGATTATGAAAATATTCTCAATATTTCTTTTGAGTACTAGAATAAATTATGTAATTTTTTCATATTTAATAATTTTATTTACAATGGGGAAAAGCTTTTTCCACCAATCTCTTGGCATTCCACAAGGATCTTCTTTTAATTCTATTAGAGCTAACCTTTTACTGCACTATTTTGAAAAAAAAATATTTACCTAGATATCCTCAGGCTTTTAGATATGTGGATGATCTTATTGTTTTTAATCATGGTACTTTTAATAATACGTGGCAAAATATTTATCCATCAGACTTTCTTCTTAAACAAACAAAAAGTAATCAGTTTGAAGCGGATTTTTTAGATTTGGAAATTAATCATAAAATGAATAAGTTTTATAGTGATATTTATGACAGAAGAAAGGATTTGAATTCTAATGCCAACCGACTTTCCTATTGGTCTTCTAACATTTCTATTAAAATTTACAGAAACACAATTCTCACTCAATGTTCTCGTATTAAATCTATTTGTTCAAATGTAAATACAAAGTTGAGACAATCAAGGCTTTTGTATGATCAACTTTTAAATAATTGTATTCCAGAAAACTTTGTGAGACCTCATATCAAGTAAAGAATCCGGTATTTTTTTCTTTTTCTTCCTCTGGTCTCCAACGCCAAAATCTGGTTTGAAAACAATTTTCCCCATTCTTCCACATTTCCTCGTGCGACTTTATTGGCTCTTGTGAGGATTACAGCGGTAGTAAGCCTTTTAACTTTTTCATTTTTTTTCTCTTTTATATATTTGCGAATTATTCTGTGTTTCATTTTATATTTTAATCTAGATCTTATGTATTCAGATTGTTTGCTATCGATTTTTTTAACTCGACTTCTTTGTAGGTATCTTTTAATCTAATTTTTTTAAAAAAAGTTTTCACTGTTGGTGCTTTTTGGGGGAAAGTGGCAATTTCTTACGGTTTTCCATATGCCGTCTAGCAGAAAAATGCACTAATTAATATCGAAAGTAGGCCTCTTCTCCTGACGAGCGGCTCTCTATTATATTTTTTAAAGTTTTTTGCCTTCTTTTCGTTTTATGTTTGTACTGACGTAATGCTTTTTTTACACAGCTTATGTGCGAATGCAGAAATAATGAATCATATATATATATATATATATATATATATATATATATATATATATATATATATATATATATATATATATATATATATATATCTATATCTATCTATCTATCTATATATATATATATATAAAAGAAGAATTTAGAATACGAGTTTGTAAAATTCATGGCGATATATTTATAGTGAACTGAATCAGAAATACTAATGATAGAGGGTTACTTTAAACGCGAATAGTATACTTAAACATGCTTTAAATGTATAGTTTCGTTCTTTTAATGTTAGAAGAGAAAGGAGAAAATAATTTAGTTATTAACACGACATAGTTAACTCGTCCAACAACAGCAAACAGCTATCGGCCTTGCGGCTAAAACGTTAGTACGTTTCAATGATGGACCTGTAAAGCTCTGCGTCGATTTTTCTCCTCCTAGCGTTTTCATCAAGCTTCTCGGGCGTTGGCTGAGAAGCGTTGGAGATGGTACCCCTAGCGCCATCTATCGTTTCAATTCTGATTCATCCTTAGAATTTAAGATTATTTGAGAATATTAGCAGCGTGAACTCCACTAGTTTTCATACTACCTTTCCTTGACCAAACGAACCGATTTCCTGCTTTAACTCATCTGCTCGGTAGTTCACCTGTTTATCAGTAAATTTGTTTGTTACGCAGTCGACTAAATACCTTCTTGTTTTTCTTTTTTTTTTTTCGTATTTGGCATGAATGTTCTCTGAAGTTATTAAAAATACGGATGTGTAAGGACTTTTATTTTTTGATGCCGTTTTAATATTTCTGACTGAAAATGGTGGCTGCTTTAATTTTTCTGTCTCATGAGGATATCCGTTTTAGTGTTTTCGTTTCATGCAATGTTCGATTTTTACAACGATTCTAACCAAATGAAACTCCATTCATAATGCTTCCAAAAATACCAATAATGGCAATCGCGTAAAGAAATTTATTTTTTGATTTTGCTTAACGGTGGTGGTCGTTTCAATGGTTCCCTTTCATATAATGTTCAGTTCTTTTCAACGCTTCTTGCCAAACGAAACTCCATTTACAAAGACTCTAAAAATAAAGATACTATTAAGTTTAGTTTAATTAAATTAACGTCCCGTTTTGAAAAACCGGAGGGCTATTTACGCCACTTGAGCTGGCACTCCTTCTCCAAATTTCCACATCAAACCAGCGGGAAGGATAATATCAAATGCCATTTAATTGTAATTTTGTTAATACTGATACAGCAGACATTTAATTGGAATTTTGTGTATACTGATAAAAGTAGACTTTTGAGTAAATAATTCGCATTCCACAAAACATGGCTAAATGTTTAAAGACTATGACGATGAGAAGATGTCTGCATTTTTTTTGGCGAGAGATTTACTTTTCACATCATTACTAATATACTACACTTGTACTCTAGCCGTTTACTATCACTGCAATTTTAACTGGATCACCTTCTAAATTGTTGATGCAAATCTTCCTCTCACCTTCCACATCCCTTAGCGTGCAAAACTTTTTCGATTTCCCAATCTGACGAGAAGGGGTATTTAAAAGCAAACAAAAAAGCTTCATAGGCAGAGCTTTCGGAAAAAATAACTGAATTTTTAACTAGGTGCCGGGGATAGCTAGAATTCAGAAACTCTCTCTTTCCTTCTCTTGACAGAATATTGGAGGAACAAGATCCACGAGCGAATAAAGCAGCTGTGGAGAGATCAACTCTTCGCTCTCGAGATAGCTACTTCAAATTCTTCGTGTCCAAACAAAAAGAGGTTGCCGGACTGAGAAAAAGAATCTGTCGCCAAAATCGCCAATTTTAGATTTTTCCGAAAGCAGACATTTCTGCGATATAAATTGATACACTTAAACGCATTAAAGATACATTTCTATCGATATCATTTTTTGTTCTATTTGATGACAATAAAAAGGAAACCCGATTTTTTGAAGTTATTTTTATGATTAAGTTTGATATTTATTTCAACGAGAATCTACTCAGAATATATATTGATGATTGTTAAAAGAGAGAATATTATGAATTGGTATTAATTTTAATGGAAGAAGTATTAAAATTTGCTTACTGGTACGTTATTAATATACATAATCAGGTAGAAACGCCTTTCTATCTTAAGTTATTTCATTGATGAAATTGTGCTGAAATCACTTACGTTAAATTTAATGATGAAATTTTGAAGAAACGGGGAAAATGAAGTGATCGGTAACGTTCAGATGATTTAATCAAAGGAACTTAACTTCTTAGAATTGAAAATCCTTTGCAGACACTGAGAATTAATGAAAACCAGAAAACTGGATCTAACCCAACCGTGCCGTAGCATCCGGATCCTCTGAATGACAGCCTCTGCAATAGCTCTAGTACTGAGGCTGGAGGCCTATTAGCCATCACCGGCCACGGCCCGACCATTCCGGTAGGAGGTACGTACTATCACTGGAAGGAGGATCCAAGTACCCCCGTAGCAAAATTAATGGAAAAGATCATAAAAATTTTAGGAAATAAAATGTATCCCATAAAAGAAAACAAAATTTTTTAAGTTTAGAACCACCTGCAAGTACTTGTACAGTTAAAAACACATGCATACCTTATATATATATATTAGGGTGTCCCAAAATAATGAAAGTCGCTTTTCTCCTACGCATACCCTCTTATTTTTTTCCTTTTATGTCAAAACAATAGTAAATAAAGTTTCATGTAATTTGAACCACGGCAACCCGTGCCGACTTGCGTCTAAACGTGTCAGTACCAGCTTACTCAGGACAGAGCACATCCACGTGTCAATGTGCTTATAATTCCAAGTTGTTTTGTTACTAAATGTTTGTATAATTTTTAATCAGTGAACAGAACATGGCAGTGGAATTGGGTAGTTCTAAAAAAGTGAATAAGGAAAACCAACATCAAATAACGGGTTCAAAACTTCCCTCTAATGGACAAGTTCTCGCAGTTTTGTTTTACAATATTCGAGAAGTGAATTTAACTTTTAAAGAAATTGGAAATCTCGCTATTCGCGAATGTATTATCTTTTGGGAAAAGGCACGCATACCTACAAAATCGTTGCCAAATTGTGTGCGGAAATTTGTTAACGTGTATCAAGTTTGAAGAGACTTACAAAAAATGCAAAGAAATTACAAGACGTATTCAAGCGGCGACAACAACAATTTGTAAGCAATTTAGACAATTTGTTCGACATTGCACACTCTGATGCACTTCAGTTAATGAAAACAGAGGAAGATAGGATGCTCTTGCAATTCTACAGAAAGCCGGGCTGACCTGATCAGTTATGTGGAGTGGATAAAAAACTGACCGAAATAGAGGAAAGGGCGCGACTTCGAGTTGTCAAAGAAGAAAATCAGCGAATCAAATATGTTTCCGCTTCAAAATCCTCAGCAGCATACGAACCATTGCAAGAAAATTCCTCTTCGAATTCTAGTGAAAATATAGATTCAGAAGATTTCTCAACACTGATCGAAAGATCAGAACCTGGGACAAGTAAATCAGTAATGAGGAAAGATTTTATTACTCCAAAGTTAGTTGCTGCATTAGACAGGTGTCAGTTAAGTATGGGAGATTCTGTGCTTGCTCTTGAAGCTACTATTGATGCACTTGGATGTAACATTGACGAATTTCCGATAAGCAAGTCTTCAATTCAAACAATCCGAACAGAGAACGGAACGCGCGGAAAACATAAAAATTGATTTCCAAAACGAGGTACCGGATGTAGTGACCTTACATTGGGATGGCAAACTGTTGCCTGCTTTGAGTGCTCGAAAATCGAAAGAAGAACGCTTGCTTATAGTTATTTCATATGGACTTAAAAAACAACTCATTGCTGTGCCAAGACTGGATAATTCTACAGGCAAAGTACAGGCACAGGCTGTTTGGAAGGCGATCTTAGATTGAATTCTCGAAGACAAAGTCTAAATGCTCTGTTGTGATACTACGGCTTCGAATACAGGTCGTTTTAATGGTGCTTGTGCTCTCCTCGAGCAGATAGGGAAATGCTTTTTTTCTCTTCGTGTATACGAACTGGTATTAAAGGCCGTATTCGAAGTGAAAATTAAAAAAGTGACAACAAGCCCCGATATTCCACTCTTTAAAAAGCTCAAAGATAATTGGAAAAACAACGATTCCACTAAAATATAGTGCTATAGAGAAACAGTGGAATTGTTCCGAACTGTACCCGAACTTGAAAATTTGCTTGACTTTTACGGAGCTGAACTTAAATATGTTATTGTCAGAGATGACTATCGAGAGTTGATCGAACTTTCTATCGTATTTTTAGGTGGAGATGCACCAAGCTATATGGATGGCCCGAGCGATTTACTACCTAAAACTATCGTTATTTAGTTCTCAGCTGAAGTTAAACACCAAGGAAGCACTGTCGGACGTCTACTTGTTTATCGTGATAATCTACGTTAAACCATGGTTTCAATGGATTTGGGCAGTTAAAGCACCCTACAAAGATTTGTGCTTTTTGAAATCTTTGAAAGCTTACGAAAAAGCGAATGAAAGTATCTCGAAAGCTGCTTCACAGAAATTTAGCCAGGATTTATGGTATTTTACTGACGAAATAGCAGTATTGGCAATTTTTGATGATGATGTGGACGAAGAAACAAAATTAAAAATGGTGGCAAATTTACATAGAAAATATTTCTCGACCCATGAGAAAAGATACATTCTATCGAAGGAAGAACTTTGTGGTTCATTGTATGGTGAATTTGATACATTGATTTTGTAATTTTTTTATTTAGTGCTTTATTTATATCACGCAATTGTTACCTGTTATTTTATTTTTTTACAGAGAAAAGCATCGATGATTTCATATCAGTCAAAAGCCAGTCATTGTTTTCTAGAATCAAAATTGATGATAGTTTTCTCAACGAGAGTCCCTCTTCATGGGCGAATAACCTTTCGTTTCTAGACGCGAAAAAGACAGTCTCAAAGCTTAGATCAGTTAACGATACAGCTGAAAGAGCGGTAAAAATTATGCAAGACTTTCATGGTTTAATAGCGGTTGAAGAGGAACAAAAACAATTTTTGTTACGTTGCGTATAAGAACACATGAAGATCTATCCTGACAGTAAAAAGCAAACGTTGAAATGAAATTATGTACAGTAATGCCACTTTTACTGTAATATGGCAATGTCGTGTGGTGTCTTATGTACCAAAGAAACATACATTTTTCTATCTTTCCATAGTATTCCCGTACAAGATTTCACGTTCAAGTTTGACCTAAAGTCGGCACGGGTTGCCGTTATCTTATTGCAATAATACGTTTTATTTACGTTACTGAGGTGAAATAGAAAAAAATTAGAGGGTAAGCTTATTCGATTTTGCAAATTTTTTTTTCCATTGTATCTTGGGACACCCTAATATATATATATAAGTATCAATATGCTAATAAATTAAAGCGTTTCTATAATTTTTAAAAGAGTCAAACTGAAATTAAAAGTTTTGAATGCTAAGTGTTTCATCTAATACCTTTAAAAATTAGTGAGAAACAAGAGCTTTTATACCGTTACTGAATAGTGAAAAAAATTTCTTTCAAATATTTGATATCAAGTTATAAGTAAGTCTCTTTTAGAAAAACATCGCATGTATCTTCTCATTTAAATTCATCTTTTCCAGAAGCTAATAGTTAAACTAAATCTAAGATTTATTTTATTCAAGAACCCAGAGAGAGTTTTAAATGTTGAAAACAGTATTTTCATAGATTGATTAAAAAGAATTTAAAAACTACTCTTCAGGCTTTGGCACACCATTTACGAATATATAAGGTTGTTGTACTTAAAACTCGCCTATTCAGAAGGATCTATAAGCGATTCTATGGTTCGAAACGGAACAAAATTTTGTTAGAATGTGTGCAAGTGATGAGTTCTGTGCAAACAAGAAAAGGTAGTGTGAGGTAGTGCATTGTCTTGGATAAAAATCGATAATTTGAACGAAAAGAGGCTTTATTTCCAGACCTGAATTTTTGTAGCGTTTTTGGTTAAAGTAAAAAATATCTCAAATGGACTATTCAATTTTTTTATTGCCCACGCAGATCCTGATTACCCAAAGGGTGTAAAGCATATGACGAGTCGGCAGGAAGAAAAATTCCAATACAAATATTAAAGTAATACAATACAAAATAATAGAATACAATAAAATACAAAGAATTAGATAATACAATACAAAAAGTATAAGTAAAATAATACACCAAAAGTAATACAATAGAAAATACAAATGTGAATATAAATATAATAAAATACAAACAGCAAACATAATAAGTATCTTCAAACACAAATAATAAATAAATACAAATAAGCGTGATAAATAAAGAAACAAAAAATAAACAAGCAATGAAGGGTTTATAAAATCTAATAAATAGTTTTAAAAAAGCTATTCAATTTGCTTCAATAATAAAAAATGCAAAACTCATCTGAGATATCGGCGAAAATTTTAATTTTTTTTCTATTTCTTCGGATTTCACAGAGAGCATCACTTGTACTACATACTAGCAAAATTTTGCTTCATTTGGAGCCCTAGAACCCGTTTTAGGGTCTTCTGAATTTGGCGAACTTTAATAATAGCAATCCTGTAAATCCAGTAAATCCAGTATAAGATAGGGGAAAAGTGATATCTCGCCAAATCTGGACGATGAAACATCGAAAAGTCTTCCAACAGATTTGTTAACGTATAAGCGAAACTTTTTCTTTATCTAAGCTTCGGCCGAATTATATTTTTAAAATCAGCTTTTTTTCAGAGTAAAGAAAAAAATTCCTAAGAAAAACTATAAAGCAATAAATAAAACTGTTTATGAAACAAAAAATTCTGACGGGTGATTTCTGTCAACAAGTTTCGACATCCAACGACAATGTGTTCTTGCAGCTGCCCATTTTTGTCACTTTGTCGTATGATTTTACTTTTATTTTTGATGTGAATCCAGCTGTTTTCAGTGCTGGTCATACATGTCAGAAAGACACGAGCTGTCTTCTTAGTCATATATTCTCGCTCGAGGAAACACGGATTAAAGGGAATATATCTGGCTGTTGTCTATTGTATTTCGGAACAGAAATAATATTAGTGCCAAAAGTTTGACTGGAGATTGAATCCGCGATTCTGTTTTTCAAAATACGAATATAGCTTCTTTTTCAAAACTTTTTGCAAAGGGTTTCGATTCTGAACGTTCGATATTGAAGACTGGGTTTAGATCTATTTTTCAAAATATTCTTTGTTTATTCACAAACATGCCTTCAATTCACAAGAAGATATTCTTATTCATCTTCTGAAATATTTTCAAAATGCTATGATTTTTAAGATATGAATATTGTAAACAAATACTTAGAAGAAATGCGTGTACTTCTCAATACAACACATGCAGATTTAGAACAAAAGTGTTGTATTTTTGTGTTACATTTTTTTATTTTAAATTTTAGCAGAGAGAGAGAGAGAATTTTTAGAGAGAGAGAGAGTTTAAAAATTTGTTATTCTTATTCAATTAACTGAATAATATTTACAAATTATTTAATTATTTTTTTTTATATGAGTGGAATAAATTTACCTGGAATTCCAGTTTAAAGTACTCAGAAGTCTAATTTTTAAAATGTTTAATTTTTAGTTATTCTTCATCATTCATTTTGCTCATCATGTTTGAAATTCAATGGTCAATTAATATACGTAAGTCACACATATCATGCCCCTCAAACCTTTTCATGTCTGGCATCCATTGCTACTTTACAGGCGAAAGAATGACATGATTATAAGATTGTGTGAAAAAATACGAATTAACATGGGCAATTATATTTATAACATCATTTAACTGTAACATCATGGGAATTGTCTCATTCATTTTCTAACGTTGTTATAGGGGTACAGCAAGAATCAAATCCAAATGATTTACAACTTAGACAGAAAATACTCAAAATTACAGATATAGACTTTTTGAATGAGTTTTAAAGTTTAATACAGCTTTTGAATGAAAGTTTTGATGAGTCTATGATATAAAATTAAACATGTATGCTTGCTATCATCACAGTTAAAATTTTAAAAAAACCGATATGCATAGTTGTCTAACTTCTAACGATATGTTACACCTCTAAAATGTTCAAACTTTGGACACAGAAAATACCTTTATAGAGTGCACAAAAGATATGAACATGCTTCAAAAGGGACTTAAGCAACTCTTATTAATAATTAATATATCATCATTGAATCATGTAACGAACAGTTCCCGATCACAAGCCATCTGCGAACACGTTCTGAGAACCAGATGAACCGTCCTCATTCAGGTGCTTTCTGTAGTGCGCAATAGTGAGGAATCCAGTAGAAAATTAAATATTCATTGTAGATGTCTTTGAACTAATGAATTCCTATTTCCTGGTGGCTTTTAGCTGCGGAGCAAACGTATGGTTTTCATTCTTTCATGCACTTCATGCTTGAAACTTAGAGGAGCATTTTCTGATATTAAAATCATCTTTCATATTTTTTCGCTTTAAACGTCCTTTCGTTCGCTTCACATAACAGAAGTTAATTGCTTAATATTATTGCTAATAGTGACAAGGGAGAACTAGTTCAGGTGCTTTCTGTAATGCGCAATAGTGAGGAATCCTGTAGAAAATTAAATATTCATTGTAGATGTGTTTGAACTAATGAATTCCTATTTCCTGGTGGCTTTTAGCTGCGTAGCAAACGAATGGTTTCCATTCTTTCATGCACTTCATGCTTGAAGCTTAGAGGGGAATTTTCTGATATTAAAATCATCTTTCATATTTTTTCGCTTTAAACGTCCTTTCGTTTGCTTCACATAACAGAAGTTAATTGCTTAATATTATTGCTAATAGTGACAAGGGAGAAATAGTTTTTCTGTGGAATGTTTCAGGACCCACAATATTCTATCAAAACATTTAATAAAAAGTTGTATATTTTAAACAGAGATTTATATGTATTAAAACATTAATACAACGTTTATAGATATTTTTTTCTAAATGCTTTTTCTCGCATAAATAACAAAGTTTAGAATTGATGAACTAAATGAACCGCGTTCATCCAAGTGCTTTTCCTAATGATGAGTATTGTCGAATCGAACAGCATATTAGAACTATAGTCCCTGTAGATGTTTGCTCTAAATGGATTATATATATATATATATAAACAAAAGTGCAAAACACATGCAAAGAGCACATGAGAACAAATCTATGAACTATATATCTCTTACGACTATTGAGAAGGTCAAACCCAAATTTTCAATTTTCAGCAATAAAATTAGTTGCATTAAGAGCATTAGCCAGGTTAAATCGCTTTACACAATTGATAAACTACATTATATATCTATTGAAAATATAACACACGTTTTGATTAACTGAAATATTTAACTATATATATATATATATACCATGATATTTTTCAATTTATGAAGGGAAGGATTTGTTAAGGGAGGATGTGAAGAGAGGAGGCGAGCACTATTGTTCATCAAATAGGTCTGTGTTCCCCCACCACCATCACAACATTTAACACATACAAAACTACCCTTGTATGATTATTATATAGGCATGAAGTTTTCCTGAGAGTTGGTTGCCTCAGTACTTTTAATAGATTTTACCATTACAATAAGGAATTTTAGAAATATTCACTTTTCAATCCCTCTGTATCTTCTAAACTATTGATGCTACAAAAACAATGTAGGATTTTTTTGTAGAAAATAGTATTTAGTTTAATTTTGTAATTGACTGTGTTTCGTGTTTGATAGTTTTCGAGATATTTATGAAAAACCGAAAACGCCCCCTTTAAACCACCCTGTACCTCCCTCGCATCCCCACCGGCCGGTACTTTTAGTGTATCGTTCAGTGCACAACCCCCAACAACTGTGCCAAATTTCAAAACTATACCATTTTTTTTGTAATCAGAGGTTTTTGGCCTTCGTCGACAGGACTAATAGCTATTCGCCTTCTCTCATTATGTCACTTTGTTGTACTCAATGAGCGAATTTTGGTTCTTTCCAAAACTGTTTGTGTGCAACCCCATTCTGTGTCTGTATTACTTTATCATTCATTTTCAGTCTTCTTTTCTCATTTTTATCTTTTTCCGTTGGTTATCGAATTCCGAGAATGGAGAAGTAAACAAATGAGAATAAAAACGAAAATACGAATTTTTAAAATAATTTCAGTGAGTTCTGCGACTGTGCAACCCTAAAGAACAAGTCACCATTGCCTTTAGGTTAAACTTAATACAACGCACGACGCTGAGAGAAAATAATTTAAAATTCTTGTCAGATGTTAGGTTATTTTCCTATTTTATGTTAAATTTTATTTCATCAAGTTGTCCTTCCATTCTTTATCAAGTCGATAGTTGTTGTTGTTTCATGTCCCCCTGGCCCAAGATTAGACCAGGTCCATGACACCATGTCGCTCTAACAACTCCACAAGTCCTTTGCCCTCCCCACTCCACAGCTGCCTCGTAGAGGCGCCAATGCAATCAATGATATGGGCAGGAGAAGCAGGACAGGACCAAGGGCAGGAAGAAAAAGTCTTTTCCTTATCGATGAATTTTAAGCTTTTAATGTGTCCACTACGCAACCTGACCAATGAGCCTGGTCTGAGCGGATCTTGTGCCTACGGACTGTAGAGACAGACCAGGACGGTTCCTGGCATACCAATCATGTGTGGGAGGATTTCTCCAAGCAGAATTTGCTATAGCCTTGTGAATAGAATATATTTCGGACGTGAAGAGTTCTCTAGAGGATGCAGAAGGAAGAGCACTTCCCTCTTTCGCAAGCACGTCTGCCTCCTCATTGCCAAATACTCCAACATGGGATGGAATCCATTGGAAGCAAACTCTACTTTTCTGCGAAAGTGTAGCAATTTTGGAAACAACCTCTTGACCTGTTTTTTCTCGAATTTCCGGCCAATTTTTTAAGTATTGAATTGAACTCTTGCTGTCCGTCAAAACATAGATGTCGCTATTTTCAAAATGTAGGGCAAAATTTAAGGCTTCCCGGATAGCAAGAAGTTCCGAAGTCGAAGCAAGAAGTGCAAGAAGTCGATAGTTGCAACTATATGCAAATGGAACTGAGTAACAGTATACGTCATTGGCAAATTTTTTCAATCCATGAATGAAACACTACTAGACAAATATTGCCTATTTCGCAGTTTTTCTACGTTGAATAAATTTGCATTTCTGCAAGCAACATCTCCATATAAGTTTGTGAGCGGTCCCTTTAAATTTGAAAATTAATATATTTCTGCAAGTTTTGCAGATCGATTTGTGAAACTTAGTTTATAGATAGATGAGTGTAATAAGAACATTTTATTTATTGTCACTTTTGCTCTGTAGGGAACGTATAAAAATTTAATTTTTTAAACTTTTTATTCTCTACTTACACAGAAGTCAAAGTGTTTTCACTCAAATTCCTACCTTATTTGATGAAACTTCGTAATTGGAAGTATATAAGTGCAATAGTTAAGGAAATAAATGCTTGTTCCATTCTATTGGGGCACCTTGTATATTAAACGCACAGTATATATATGAATCGAATGACTTAAGAGGACTTCTGACATTTTTAAAATTTTACAGAGGAAGAAAAAAACGAAAGGATTCTGAACAGCATCGAAATTTGGGTTAAAGATATTTTTAATATATTTCAAGGCAAAAACTGAACCTATTGACGATAACCAAAAATATTGTGATTAATAATTTTTGCAAAAATTCAAATTTGAATTTTGCAGAAGTCCCTTTTTAATATCAAACAGTATGAACGTTTCTTATTTTCAGGGAATAAATGAGTATAAAGCCAGGAATATCAATGAAACCTAACTAAAATTCAGAATTTCTTTATTTGTGAATAAATTTAAATTTAAAGACTCAAATTGAAATAAAATTCAAAATTATTCGTTTTCAATAAAACTCAGATTTAAAGCAGAAAAAAGAATTTCAGGGAAAAATAATTAGAAGCCAGTGATATCAAAGAAACTCAAATAAAATTCAAAATTAATTATTTGCAAGTAAACTTAAATTTGAAAGAATCCAATAAAATTTTAAAGATATTCGTTTTTAAGCAAAATTCAGATTTTAAACAAAAACAAGTAATATAAAAAATTTTTAAGTGAATTCCTACTTAAGTCAACAAAGAAAAATTTTATTTTAGAAATTTTTTTCTCCCATATAAAACTAAAATTAATTAATTAAATTTAATTAATGAGTTAATATTTGAAAAAACTGTATTAACATCAAGTGTCATCCACTACAAGTTTTAAAAATATATTTGAACTTGAGTGGATGAATAAAAAGTATTTTATTAACGATTGAAAATTTGAACAAGATATATAAATATATATAGGGAGAGTGTGAACTGATAGTAGGGATTGAAATAAATATATATAGGGAGAGTGTGAACTAATAGTAGGAATTGGAAAAAACAGACCTAAGTTGATCCATTAAAACGGGGAACTAAACATATTTGGATGCAATTGCAAACTAGAGATATTTTTCAAAATATAAATTAAGTGCAAAAATGATATGTCTTGAGTAAATCTCTTGACCCGGACGTGATTTCAACACGCAGCCTTCTGATCTGGAGTCAGACGCGCTACCGAGTCCCGTTCCGCATTTCTTATCCCTACACCAAGATCGTAGCCTGTGCGAGGCTCTAATAAATAAAATTAATGAATTAAATTTAATTAATGAATTAATATTTGAAAAAACTGTATGAACATCAAGTGTCATCCACTACAAGTTTTAAAAAATGTATTTGAACTTGAGTGGATGAATAAAAAGTATTTTATTGACGATTGAAAATTTGAACAAGATATATAAATATAAATAGGGAGAGTGTGAACTAATAGTAGGAATTGAAAAAATCACGGAAAAATGAGTATAAAGCTTGGAATATCACTGAAACGTAAATAAAATTTAAAACCTATTTAATTCCAAATAAATTTGCATTTGAATAGGTGCTGTTTTTTAAGTAAAATATAGAATTAAAAAATCAGGGAAAATTATTATAAAGCCAGAAATATTAAATAAAATTCAAAATTTTTTCATTTGTAAGCAAGTTTAAATGCAAATAAAACCGAATAAAATTTTAATTTTTTAAGTTTTTTTACTTTCTCGTATACGAAATATACAAAGAGAAAGTATTGTAATCGTCAAAAAATTCGAACTCGAGATTTTGACGGATCTCCACGTTTTAGACCTCCCTGAGTCCGAAAAACACAATTTTGGAATTAGGTCTTTATGTCTGTCTGTGTGTGTGTCTGTCTTTGAACACGATAACTCGAAAACTATTAGAGCTACGGGTATGAAATTTGGTATGTGGTCTTTAAACATAATTTGTAGGTTCCTATCAAAGTTTGGACAAAATCCGTCAACGGGAAGTCTGTCTATTTGTATGTCCGCGGTCATGTGAACGCTATAACTCAAAAACTTGAATAGCTAAATGGATAAAATGTGGTACACAGTTTTATCGTTATGAATGTAGGTCCGTATAAAAGTTTGGGCCAAATCCGTCAAAAAGAGGCGTCCAAATTCATATTCAATTCCTTTTAATCCGATTCTCATGCGCATGCGTATTGGTAGCAATCTGTTATTGTTGTAAATTTTATTTACAACAATAAATAATGTTTTCAAGCATCAATTGTTAACAATTTTTTTATTGTTGTAAATCAAACCGATCACATTATTTCAGCAAATCTTTTATTCACGCACTTTTGCAATTGTTACGGTTGTGGTAGCATAAATTGTTTTCTTGGGAATTCAATTCCAAAGCAAAATTTTCGCTTTAGTATTCATTGCATTGCCTATTTTATCGCGCCTGCTTCAAAGTAATATTTTTTTGAAGCGTGGCAACAGATATTTGCTTTCAGGTTTGTTTGTTTTTTTGTTTTACTTTCTCGTATACGAAGTATACAAAGAGAAAGTATCTCCACTACGAATCTCCACTTAGAAAGTATACGAGAAAGTTTAGGGGAGACCACTCCCGCTGGTTTTCATCAAAATTCTGATTAAAAAAATAAAAATAAATAGTAAGAAAAGTGGTGTAAATGAATTTTAGTCCTGGTGAGGGTCACTTGAAGATCCTCTAGGGAGGTTTGGATCTTTTACCAAAAGATATGGTGTTCTTCTGGATGTATTTTATAGTTTTTCCCATGTCATCATGTTTTTCAGTCATGTCTGTATCAGACTATAATTAAAGCAACCAACAAATTTGTGCATCCAGAGCCACAATAAACAGAAGCATTTCTACAGCAAAATTCCGGAAGCTATTTCTACAAGCATATTAACTCAGACATACATGCCCCTTCCTCCTCGGTAGCCTTGCCGTTAGTGATTAACTGCGCAGTCTGCAAGACTCCACCTGCATTCTCCAGGCTCGACATCGAATGTATTTAGGGTGATAAATTGAGGACGACGACCATATTTATTCATGTATAACTACTCGCATTTCGGGCTGAATTTGAATTTCGCCGCGAATAAGAGATGTCGGTCATTAGTGAGTGTGTCCGAACGCCGATGTCAAGTATGGAGAAACTGAAAGAAGTCAGAAATTATCTTAAATTATTCTCTAAACAGGTTCTTATGCAAGTAACAAATGTTGCAAAAATTATTGTCTCATTTGCATAAAATTATATTGGTATGTTCCCTGCTCGGTTAATTTATCAATTTGCTAAGCGTAAATTAAGCGCGTTGAATTTGGCATGTTAACGATGCTGTCATGTTCATCTGGCTCTTCTAGATATTTAGCTGTTCTGAATATTTAAGTATACTGTATAATATATTGCTGAAAAAAGTCTCTCACTTTTTTGAATAAATACATGTATTCCGGTCACCCGTTTTAAAGAAATATTATTGCATATTTCTTTGTAGATTCACAAACCTATAACATTAGAATATTTAACTAACAAAATTATTTTGATTTAGTTGAACAGATAAAAAGTACTTCAAGCTTGTGTGAAGATCTCAAAAATTTCAATTTTTGGAAGGAAAAATTTAAACAAATTGTTCATCTTGGAATTTCATGAGATATAAAGGCGGCATGTAGTTCTCCTCAAACAGCTAAAATGGTTGAGCATTGGCTTGTCTTGGAATTTACAAAGTGTACCTATAAATTATGAGGCACTCTTTCCAGAAAGAGGGTCTCTAGATCTCAGATTGTGTTAGGAGAGCTTGGTTGGCAAATCACCTTCCCCTTAGAGTTTCCTATAAATGGTCTATTGAATTCAGGTCGGTGGACCTGATGACAACGCTATACGCTCAAAATCCTTCTTCAAAAATCAGTCTCCCACAATACCTGTTCTGTGACATCGAGCGTTGTCGTCCATTAAAATGAACTCATCGCCAAGCACTAATTGGGGTTATTTTTTATACTACTTTCTTCCATTTGAAACTTTTATGATTAACTGGTTCCAATCATAATTTTGACGCGTTTGCGAAGAACTCTTGGGGCCACTATGTACTACACCAACCGCGACTTGAAGACTGGGGGGATGTCCCCTTTCGTGCTAACGGCAGTCTTTTTTCCTCTTTAATTATTATTATTCCCACCGTCCCGCTAAGGTAGAGGGACGATGGGGAATAATAATAATTAAAAACCCTTTTCGGTAGGCAGAACACCCTTTCGGGTAGGCCGGGTCGGTGTGGGTTCCTTTCCTTATTCTTACGGTTAAGGGTACAGAATAAAAAAAATGTGAATATAGAGAATCATGATAGAGGCGGTTATTATCTGGTATTCATACAGTGTGGGTCGATATTCTTGCCTTGTAATAGGAGAAGGTTCCTTTATAGATAACTGGCTTTTCTTGTTTTGTTTCGACGAACTGTTATGAACAGATAACTGTCATGGATTCTTGTTATTGAACATGTACATCCATTGAATTGACATTCTACGAGCATCTCCAGAAGTTTGGAATCGGTTCCAAAGTCATTAAATTACACTCTGTGGGGCAATAAAGATTTTTACCACTTATTTTTGTAATGCGTCCGTTTCTATTTGATTAATTGTTAGACAAGATATTAATTCCAGTAAATTATGTCTGTGAGATATTGCTTCAAATCGTTCTGCCAATTCCAATATAACTAATGATGCTCAAAGGAAACATCATAATCTCGGATTCACGCTCTACGGATGGTTTTCTTGAATTGTAACAATTACGTATTTTGGTGTTATAATTGCTGGTTCTGCAGTAAGAATATTATAACTTTGAGGCAGTTCATACGAATGCAGTAGATTTTAACTAGATTTTACACTATTAATGGGAACAATGTTGCGAAAAAAGGGTGGTCTTTTTTCTTGAGAAGTGTATATCCTATGTACTCAGAATGTAATATTAGTTAATTGATTTTACTATCATTATTTACTTTTCTTTTTGATGATCAGAATAATAAAATATTTTGAAACATGGGAGGCCGTACAGTGTTAATAAATGATACGTTCTTCGCAGAAAATTCGATTTTCACAACTCAGGTCTTAACTTCCATATAATTTATGTTGTAAGCCTTAAAGTGGAAAGAAACGGTATCGCTAATCGATGAGATGTCTGGTATTGTCCCATTGCATTATGATCATGAAAAATAAAACTACTTTACACTTCGCTGTTGCTAAACGTTGTTCGAAAAGAGATGTGCAATTTGGCATTGAACCAAATGGTCACAATTCTCTTTTATTGCAGTTAGGGATGCTTTTCACATTAAAGATTTAAGAAATGCTTTAAATGATGCAGCAAACAGCCTTATCACCAACACATTGTTCGAAGTTATCTTCGAATTCGCAATGAAGAGTTTGTGATTATAACAAAATGACTGTCATAAAGCTCGCTGTTTTTTAATGGCTCATGATATTTTTCACGGTTGAGAAAAGCTAATGCATATAGAACATTAATTATGCTTGTTATAATACGCAAGCGGGTTCGATCAAGCGTTTTTGATCACTCATTAACAAAATTTTGAACGTGGAGGCCTGATGTACTGGTAATACTGGATGTAATATCGGGTATTCGATTTCGAGATTGATTTGTTGTTTTGAAACTTGATTGAGTCCAAGATTTGTTGTACATGCCGGCCTATTGAGGGTAAATCTATCGTAGTGCGTCATATTTCCGTATTCAAATGACGATGTGGACAGTGGGATGCTGGAACAAGATACATAAATCATCTGAATCTTGCCTTCACTTATGTGTACCACTGAAATAGCCCTCGTGCACATTTCGAAAGGCATACTTAATCTGCAAACCTATAGCAGGCAACGTTACTCTGATTCAGACATTTTTTGCTCCATTACACAGGTATAACTATTCGTTCATCTAATGGAGTTGTTGTTCATATAGTTTATGTTGTTCAACAGGTCATATATTAGTAACTTTCTTGGGATAATATAGCGAGAGGCAAAATGAATTTCCTGATTTCAAAGTTTTTCTGTTCAGCAGGTAGTTGCTATTTTTATATATATATATATATACGGATTCAATGGCATGTGCGTCCACATCGGTAGAAATGTCGCTCATTTGACAGAGATAGAGAATCACATTTCGCCGGATTCTTTGGGAGACTTTGTAAAAGATTGCATTTATAAGCCTCCATGTCCAATGACTTTCGCTGATTTGAAAGTCATTGTTATTGCCAGCATGAGACAGAGACATGCCAGAGAAGATTTAACAAGAATTACATTTCAGACTTGAAGTATGCCTCGTGGCTAAAGGAGTGATGCTTGAATTCAAAATTTGAATGCATTACCTCTTGATTTCAAATAAATACTGTAACTGCCTTGTTGTTATGAAAAGATAATTTTTTATAAGCAAACAGAAATATTTTGTATTCTGTTTTTGTATTCATTCGTCATTTAAAATCTGCTTTTTTTATAAAACTGTCTTAATATAAGTTGGATGAGACAAGACTTGATTTTTAAAAAACGTTTTTTTATTACTAGCTTATAATGTGCACCTAATAAAAAAAGAAGTATTTATACATATTAAGTAATTTTCAGAAAAAAGTATCTAAAATGTTAATTTAACAATTATAATACATTTATTTGCATCACAATTGCATTCAATTCGAATAATAACCCTTTACTTCTTTCAACAAAAAGATAAGCGTGTTAGCATTCTCTATTTTAAATGTTATTAAGCTTTATCTCATTTTCAAAGGAGGTTTTTTTGTTGTGGAATGATATGCACTAAATGGGAGATGAAAAAACTTTAAATGCTGAAAGTACTTAGCTTATTAAATATGAATTGAAACATGGTAATAATCGCTTAGTTATGATGTCTCTTTATGCATTATAAGATGAAGATTCGTATCTCATTCTAGTTATTCGCAAAGGGACGCGAAAATAATTTTATTAAGTAGGATTTCTATGGTGTCTTTATATTATTTCGTTTTGGACCATTAAAATCCACTAAAAAGCGTCGTTAAAAAGAAAATGGAACGTTTCTTTTCTCCCAAGCGGTTCAGAGGGGGAAAATAATGAAGCTGATTATTCATTGCTTGTTTCAAAGAATTTTCATTTTAATCCTTAAAAGTCCGATTTTTTTTAAAAAAATATTTTAAAATGTTTTTTGACTTATATTTCTTAAACAAAGCATGTGAAAAATACTTTTAAAAATCCTATATTGTTCTAAGCATTATTTATGGCTAAAAAACAGTTTGTTAGCAACTTACTACATTGAGCTTTATTTCAGAAAAAAAGTGCCTTGATTAAATTCTATGATGTCAAACACAGATGAATTTTAATAAATAATAATAGGGATAAGGAATTTTGTTTAACATTGTAGAATAAAATTTAGTTTTCTCAAGCTTACAAACAAAGCTAAAAAGATGTAGCCTCAAATGAAATACATCAATTTTTTATTTTTTTTATCAGCACTCAGACTACCATCTATATGTTGTAAATTGATTTAATAAAAATTTCAGTATTTTTCCTATTAACAACATGAGATGTTAGAGCTTCAGTCTTATTCTCAAGATTTTATAAGAAAAAATTGGGTATATTGCTTAAAGACAACACTGGGCCTTAAGGGTTAAATTATAAGTTTAAAAACCATTAATGATTAGAAAGTCTAGACAGCGTCTTAAATATTATATCAATTTTATTCGCATATCATTTTCCTATTATTCTCAACTGTCTAGTGTGTTTCAGTAAAGAATATAATGCAATTTTTATCCCTGAAAGATAAGATAAATTTGCATTTTACTTACATTGAAAAACTTTGAATCTAACACCACCAATTGTATTTTTTTCTACAAACTGTACATTGCAAATTAGTTTTTCTAAGCTTCCACTATTTAATGCTAATTTTAAAATATGCTAATAAATAGAAAATTTCATATTTCAAAATGACATATTCTGATATTTTCATCTTGTAACAAGATGATTTGGGATGTTGTTATGAAATGTTCTAATTTGATCACTATATGAGGATTTCATATAAAGCGAATGTCGACGGTAATTGTTGTTCATAGAAGTTTTTTGTTCTCGTTTTGAATTTTTTTAAATCTTTTAATTCATGCTTGTTTTATTGGGAAATATTAACAAGGTAACTAATTAAGGATCGAATAATGAAGAAAATTAAGTAATTAAGTTATTGCTGACGAATAAGTTAGTAATAGTAAGTCGAATGCTAGAGAGGACAATGAATCGGATATTTGTAGATCTACAAGTTATTAAGAAGAAAACTGGGATTAAAAATTCTTGAAAAAACAGAAAATGGCGCGAAAGCTGTAATTATAAAATGGTGTAAAAAAGAATGACATAAAATACAAGAACTTTTACGCGTAGCATTGCTATGAAACTGTTCGGAAATATTGATAAGACAGAATTTCTATCATTGTTTCAAAATTCTTGGACAGGATTGTCGATGGGACAATAATATCAATTATTGTGGAGGTGATTGTAAGTAATTTTAGATGGGAAAGCCACGTACTTCCCCTAAATATATCGCAAGCATTAGCCTTCATCAGTTTTCTGTATTTAAATGCACTCCCCAAAAGAGATTTATCTGCAAATTATTTTTTTATATTTTATACAGTGTATATTAATGCACCAAATGTTTTCTATTTAAATAAATACGCGTTTTGTTTTGTAAAAAGAACTCCGAACCTATGAATTCCGACGCGCGTCGTCGCGGATTTAAAAAAAAATCAAAACCAGATGCATAAACGTATCCATGTTTACTGGTTCTCTTTCGAAAAAAAAAGAATAATAACACGTTGTGTCATAATGCTTAATACAGAAATTGCAATATTGTCATCACTACATTGATTAACTTTGTTAAACGTAGAATTTACGAAATATTGCTCGACGTTGTTGAATACAGAATTCGCAATATTGTTTATACGATGTTGCAGTATTCGGCTTTTTAATCAAAAATTGTTGTCGGAATTTTTTTAAAAATAAAATCTTAAAAAAAAGAACTATTCAGCTAAAACTAATATTTCTGTTCGAAAATTTTGCGTTGACCATACTTTAAAAAATTCAATACGGCATTCGATATATTCACAGTCATGTTCAATATTGCCTAAAACGTTTTATAATACTGTGGTGCTATTGGGGGATGTTAAAAAAATGTGTGTAAAATCCTGTCTATCTCATTAATTTTAAGTAAAGGACGTGTTACACGTCAAGAGACTGATTTTGTAGAATAGCCTGTTGTCAATCCAGACTTTACTTCAATTGCTAGAATGTTTTCCCTCTAACATGTCTTTTTCACCAATAATATAGGTACAAATATATTCCAGTCCCAAAAATAAGTTTCCAATTACTGCAACTCATCATATTAGGATTTAACCTCCGATAGCGCCAGTGCAAATTTATCGAGTGTTCAATCATTGGGTCTTCAGTTCAACAAAGCTTTCATATTCCCACTGAGGTTCTTCATCAGACGCTGAAGCTGTGAATAGATACTTAATAGGGCCTTGGCATGCAGGGGTTGCAGATGAACAAACAATGTTGATATTGTTTGAGAGAGGTTATTGTGCCGCATTGTTCACGAAGAATGGGACAATAAGGGCCCATCTAGAAAATGTGTTCCGAAATAGAACTTCGAAATGCCTTTTGTTCAGCTTAAATTTTGTTGTATTTCTTGGTTATTTTATTTAGTAGATGATGTATTTCGGACAGATTTTCACCGACGTCATAATATGAAATGTGCTGTAGCCAATCACAGTCGATGTATTTCTAATTAACTGTCATTTAAAATGCCATTAATCATTTACAAAGTTTAAAAACTGCATATGAAGATAATCCATATTTTATGCATTGGTTTCTACACCATTCCATCCTTCATTGTCTGCTCTGCCAGAAGAACAGACTTCTCTCCTTTTTCCGTCCAATATCGTCTGACGGAATTTTTCAGCATCTCGTGCGGGTGTTCAGTTCTAGTGTGATTGTGCTGCAATATTAAGACCCCAGTGCTATGACGTTACAGATATACTTATTTCTTAGTTAAGAAAACTGAGGATAGATTCTCTAAGGAAGTTTGACTAATTTAGTTTAGTTGGTCCCGTATTTAAGCAACACAAGGGCTTTTTTGAGACGGACATTGTAATTGTGAACCATGGTCAGATAACGAGGATGAAGCCTCGGCTGGTACCCCTCACCAAACATCCGTGGCACACCAGCGGAAGAACGTTTGAACCTCCTACGTGTGATTTAACGTGCAGCAGACCCAATGCACGACAGATATTCATTGGAATCGGGTTTCGAACCTGGAAACCACCCAGCCCCGATGTCGGGACCTTACCATTAGGCCTCTGCGGCCCTGCAAGCTTGGTTGATGAAAAGATATAGGAATTACAGATTTAACCTTAACACGTGAGCGATGAAGCTTTTGATTGTTTGATTTCATCAAAATGATTCCGATGTCAGCGTATCAGATAAGAATAAACCTTTGAGGAATTAAATCTTGTTCATAAGTATGGGTTTAAAGAGGTGTGATAGAATAATTCTATTTGACTATAAATCATGTATTAACTAGGAGTATTTCGTGTATCATATAAATCGAAATAGGTAAACATCATTCCACCAAAGCACTCTAATAGATATAAATGAACCGTCTTGAATGGAGGTAGAAAGAACAATACCAACGCAGTAAAAATTAACTTTTTCAAAAATATTAGAATTCATTATTTGAAAAAAAAATCTCTGAAGGAAAGTAAAGATATTTTTTCGATGCTTTCAGGAAAAAGTCAGTCAAAACATTTCATTTTTACTTCGAAGAAAAATGTACCAGGAATTAAATCTACATGCAACAACAACCCAATAATAATAGAGAAACAATAATACTGGAAGCATTGGCAAAAAGAATTATTTGACTGTCTGTCTCCAGATAAATATTTAAGAAAAGATAAAATTGAAATTACAGCTTTTCGTCAGTTAGATTCGAGAGATTGTTAAGTTTAACTGTAAAAATATGTATTATATATTTTTATGTTAAGGAAAAACTAACAAGACAAAATTGATAGTCATGAATTTCAAAATCCAGGCCGGAATTTTAAGGCAAAATTAAAAAATGGCAGGAAAATTTAAATTAGAAAGACAATTCAGTGAAGACGATTGCATTCTGAAATGCCATTTCTCTTTTTGATCTCTATTCATTCGAAGTAAAAAGTCAGGAATTTCTGACTTTCATTACTTCTTAACTCTGAAAAATTTGATATATTTCATATCATATTTTCTCAACTTTCTATTTTCTTTGAAAATAATTTTTTCTCCTTTTTCTCGCATAATTGTCTATAACAGAACAAAGTTTTAATGTTTGTCTTCTTATTTTGATTATTTCATCAAAAAATATTTTGCTCGTGCTGTTTCAAAAGTCTATTTGTGTCTACATGTGTATAGATGTTTTTACATTCTAATACCTAGATGAAGTTAAATTTTGTTTGTGGATTATTTGTGAAAGGAAATGTTATAATTTATTGCAGCGTGTTTTGAAAAATTTATTTTCTCCAGTATTATTCATTTTTCTAGCGTCCTTTGTGTCTTTCAAAATAATTAATTGTCATTTGATGTATAGGAATTATTTTGAATAGAGTACAAGATACACAATATATTTAGAAACATTCGCTTTCAGCAGATATTTTTAAATCTTGATGTTTACACATCCTTATAATTATTAATAATTTCCCTCAATGTTGAATGTGTTCGAAAACTCCAAATAAAATCATATATAAAATAACATTTCATCGATTCTATGATATAAAAGAAAATACCTTAAATTTAGTCTCTCTTATTAAAATCCCAAATAATACATCTCATTGATAGGAAATATTGAAACACACAACAGAAACAAATACTTTTCATTATTGAATTTTAACAAAAGATTCATTCATTTCAGTCCTCGCTTAAATTGGCAATCCCGAGTTCGTTATGACCCTGCTAACGAGAATGTTTAATTTTATCCAACAAAGAAGGGCCAATCATTCGCTGTTACATTCACAAACAAAGGCGAATTAATCTCAAAGTTTTATTTTTAAGAGGCACACTGAGGCACTTCAGGTATTGCTGCTATGTATGGAACTCATTTGCCATTGGTGCTCAATCCTTGTATATCGTCAAAGCATATTTCCTTTCATCCTTTTGCGATAAATCTTTAATATAATGATAAGATGAATTAAATTACTTCACTGAAAACTTTAGATTGGATTATTCAATCTGGAAGTAGTTTTCGATTGAATTAAAAGAAGCATTGGGGAAAGAGAGGTAGAAGTTTAGTTTAGTTATATTAACGTCCCGTTTTCAAGCAAAGCAAGGGCTATTTTGGGACGGACCTCGTAGTTTTGAACAACGGCCAGATGTCGAGGACGATACTTGAGCTGGCAGATTGTTTGTGTGTGTTTTATTTTCATACTATGGGGTTTCAATATTTGACTTTTTTATACATCTGATTTTTACTGCTTTTTCTGTGTTTATTTGTTTGTTTCTTTTTCAATACTTATCTATATATTTTTACTGTTCCTTGCTTGCCTGAGCAGTAAATCAAGCTATTTTCTCCCCACCGAGGTGGGTCGAACCATGTTTACATTCCCAGCTCTCTTGTATTTAAAATTACTGCCCCTATTCGGGCAATGCCTGTATCATCTCATTGTACGCAATAAATATCGTCCTCCACATGCTGGTGGAGCGGCTCTCTCCTCGCTGGTCCTCTACCGGCCTTACACCCTTTTTGGGTAGGCCGGGCAAGTGTGGGTATTTTTACGCCACACCAGCGAGAGGACGTTTGGCCACTACGTATGAATTAGCGTGAAACGGGCACAAGTCAAGGCGGATCTTCGGTGGAATCGGATTTCGAACCTGGATTCCTCTGGCTCCAAAGCCGAAACCTCACCACTAGGCCACCGCGGCGTGAGTGGTCAAAGTTTAGTTACATTAATTTCCCGTTTTGAAGCAACATGAGGATTATTTTCGGGCGGATCTCGGAATTTTGCGCCGTGGTCAGATTACTATGGCGATACTTGAGCTAACTCCCTCTCTCCAAACTGCTTCACCAAACCAGTGGGAAGGGTGGTAAAAAAAATACAATGTTGAATAATTTACGTTCTGGTTTTTAATTATGATGGGAGAAATTTCGTCGAAGCAAAGGAGATAAAAATCTAGATCTCTAGAGTTAAAAATCTATCTATGTCGAGGAAAAGGGAGTTAAAAATCAACACTCCTTTCACTAATAATGAAGCTTACCTTACCTTAATAATGAAGTTCTTACCTGCAAAGAAGAGAAGAACACACGTAGGTAAATTATTCTATTATTCCATTCGTTTTGTGATTAGTGTGAAACTTTCTTTCCCGAGTTCGGCCCAGTTGTAATTTATTTTAGTTTGTGCAGAAATAAAAAGAAATAAATAAATGAAAATAATTAAAACAATTTTTAAAATCTCACATTTATTAGTTTCCTCAAAAGTAGATTTTTAAATTTTTTAGTAGTTTTTAGCACTTCATTCAGTATTTTATTCAATTATAAATGTAAGTAAATTTAATAAAAACAATTTCTGAATACAAAATTTTATTAGTGTACTAAAGAGTTATTTTATTTATTTTCTATTTTTTAGCCTTTAACTTTTAATTTATCATTACCAGTATTATGGAACCTTGAAAACAATTTTTCCCAAATTTAATACGTGGTGGCGCCACGGGAATGGAACCAAAATCCAGTTAATCCAATTACTGATAATTAAGTTATGAAAATATTAAAAAGCTGGATGTTGTCATCGAGAATGCGTAAATGTAGCGAAATTCAGAAAGTAAATGAAAAATCGATTATGAAATTCCATCTTTCCAACATGAAATATGTTAAAGTGTATAATATAAACAGATATGCTAAACACAAACAGCAATGTACTGAGAAGATGCATGGCATGCATTCATCAGTTCAACGAAAAGTCGGGCCTTTCAATTTCCCTTGCAGATTGGTAAACGAGTGCTTCTGAATCAAAACAATCGTTTTTCTCTGCCTCGTAGTTGCACGAATTCTATTATAATATCCTTTAAAACATATGAAAAATTACCTTTTTTCCATCATTTATTGAAAACTCCAATTCTTGGATTGCCTTTTTCAATAGTATTATCTGTAACAGTGTTCATAAGATATATTCAAATTTGGGATATGTTCTTTTTGGCATATATTTAGTATTTTTTAAAATTAGATATAGTTTAGTTAAAAATTGAAGTTTTTGCAATTGATTTTTGATATGTTTGTTAATTTCTTTTTGAATATTATGTTATGACATTTTATACATTGGTTATTATACATATATTGCTCTAATGTTATATCACATCGTACTTTTGTTTTAATTATTCAAAACTCCTCTCTCTGTTTTTGGTTTCACATTAGGGATGAAATTAAGTGCTTTAGGCCTTAAGGCGTAACTGATTGCAATAAAATGTCAAACCTTTTATGTTTTAGCAATTCACAATAACTTCATCCCCTGTAAAAACGTTATTGTGCTTTAAGTGCGTTCTTCACTTTACGTTTTATACTCATTCATTTTACGATTTATACTATATATATATATGATATATATGATTGATATGATATATATGATTGATATGATATATATATAATCATAAGCAAATACAGAAACAAATGCAATAACCAATCAAGAAATTAATACTTTAATCGAGAAAATACTATTTCAAAAGAAGTAAAAGTTGGGAAACGGATGCATTATGGTTAACATAAATTCTAAAAAATGAAAAAAGCTTCACTAATACGGTGAATGTGCCAATGCAGCAGTACATCGAAAAGTGAGAAATATTAACAAAAGAGAACATCAAAACCCCGTCATAAATGAGAAACCAAAACAACAAAACGGTATGTAACGCTAACGTTCCGGGACGCATCATCAGCAAGAGAAATCCTGAACGAGCGTAAATATATTATCGGTGTTTGCTAATCATTCTGGCCATTTGTGAGTTTTTGGGTCAGTTTCGACACCTTTTTCTTCATTTTTGTCTCACATTATTTGTTTTGAAATTGGATTTCATGTATTTTATTTCAATTAGATATGTAATTTTTATTTTATTTTTTACAATTATACATGAACTTTTTACTTTATCTCTTTGTTTTAAACTATGGTTTTTGTTCGGTGTTCCGGGGAAACAAACCCTTTTTAGCATTATTGCTAGAGTTTGTGATTAGAAAACACCGATAATATGTACGCTCGTTCGGGATTTCCCTTGCTGATGACGCGTCCCGGACGATAGCGTTATATTCCGTTTGGTTGTTTTGGTTTTTATTTTAAGACGTGGTTTTGATGTTTTATTTTGTTAATATATATATTAACAACTTACACGCACGCACGCACGCACGCACGCACGCACACACACACACACACACACACACACACACACACACACACGCATACCACACACACACACACTCTAAGTGATGTTTTTCTTTAAATGCTTAATATCTTAGAATTATGTTTTCAGAGCATGCGTGCAGGATTTTAAAAATATTGTTCATCGGATAACTATAAAATTTTCTTAGTATGTTTATACAATCACAATGAAAAAACTCTTTCAAATTCAAAGCACTATATATTAATATATTATAGGTTTTTCAGTGCTTCATGTCTTCCTTATAATTTTTAGGAAAAACTATTATCAAATTTTAAAACATAAAAATTTAATTAAAAGATATATTGATATTTCCCATATTGCATGATTTTCAAACTGTGGTATTTGAATGGGAATTTTATAACATTTTTTTGCGTGAGTTAATTAGTGTTTTCAAGAATCTTGTTCGCAAACAAAATCCATGTTCGATAACTTATACAAAATTGGTGTACTTTATATATATACTAGCTGTTAAGCCGGGCGTTTTCCGGGATTAAAGCACTTTTATGTCTAATATTTTTAATGAAAGAATTTTTTTTGTATAGAAAATTATAATAAAAAAATTCCTTTATCGTCTGAAACGTTTTTACTTCAAATTTTGTTCATAAATAGTGAAGTATAAGAAAAAGTTTGACGAATGTTTTGGGTAAATTAACTAAATAGTTAAATTTTCATTAATAAAAAGCGTCAAAATAAACCAGATCAATAGTTGTTCCCGATATAAATTATGAATCGTCTGCTTTTATACTTTTCTTTAGTATTGTTTATATGTTCTAGCAAAACCTCTTCATACGTATTCTTATTCTTTAGCAATAAAAATGCATTGCTACAAATTGAGAATTTTATACACAATTGAATTTGTTTTTAATTATTGAAATGAGAGCAACAATTTTGCACGCAAATGAAATTTGTGTCACTGAAAAGCTATTTTTTAAACATTAATATAGTATGGAAATAGTTAGTGTAACATCACTTCCGAAATGTATCACAAAAAACCCGCAAAATCTTGCTTAAATTTTAATTTTAAAAAATTAATTGAGTTTTGAGCCTTTTAAAGTTGACAGTGATCTTTCACTTCTTTTTGAAATATTTACAGAATATTTGTTCAAAGTCTCACCTTTGCCTAGCAACGAAGTATCATTAAATTTGCTTTATTTAAGAATCGTCTGCTGTAATAATTTATTTATTAAATTTTGAAAAATTGATAAAAGTTGAAGAGAACGTTTCAGAGATATATAATGGGTATCATTGAAAAGGTAAAAGTTTGAACTTTAAGATGGTATAAAAATACATTTGGGGGGATAATTTGCTCCGAAGTTAACAAGGCAAAACGGTTTTTGTTAATTTCTAATTAACTGATTGTTTAATTAACTTTAGGACTTCGAAAAGTTGACAATAATCTTCCTCTTGTCTTAAATAATAAGTTTGCTAAGTTTGGTTGAAATTGCTGCAGTAGTTTAGGAGGAGACGTGAAACATACTCACACACAATGATTTTTATTTGACCTATCTCATGTAACTGCAGTAAAAAATCTATAAAGTCCTTTAAGTATTTGTCACGTTGTAAGTAGTCGCACTTTCACTATTTTTGTATAGCTTTTTCATTTCTAAATATATCCTATAGTCCCTTGAAACATTGAATCCACATATAAGTGATTAATCATAAATAATGGATTACTTTTATTTGAAGACAATTCTTATATCCATAAATCCGTTTTATGTAAAATATCCTTTTCAGTTAATCGTGTTACAAAGCTGTATGCTTTCCACATAGATTAAAAATCTTTAATAACTTAAAGAAGCAATCTATAAGTCATTGATATGCCTTAAAGGAAATTCACAAAACTACTGAATTCATATTTTATATATCCAACTCTTTTTATTTTAAAGATGATGTAAGGCCTCAATAAAACTAAATTATTTTCACTCATATATAGATAAGTCATTAGACATTTCGAAAAATCAAACTAGACTAAATAGAAAAGAAAAGAAATCAAATATGAGCTCGATACCCATCTGAAAAACATCGAGCTCATATCTTTTCGTTTAAACAATTTAATCCAATATGGAGTTCCTGAGCTCCACTTTATATTTCGAGCGATTTAAAGTGTCGCAATGCATGCAAAGCAGCAAATTTAAACGCAAAGGCCTATTTAATGCAAATCAAATATTTTGCAGTTAAATTAAATTAGAGAAAACTAGAGAGAATTAATTTTGAGATATCTAGATGGTAAACTAGAGCCTTCAAATGAAAGGTTATGAGGACAGTGACTTTGACGAAGACCTTTGAAGTTGCTTTATTCGTTTACCTATTGTCTATAACTGTGGAAAATTAGAATTGGAATAAACTGACAATAAAGATCTTGACACTTAATTTATTTTAAAGGATTTAAACTGAATTGTATTGGAAAATTGAATTATTAAATATTTCCTTACTCCTAAGAATCTTTTGCTATATAAATGTAGTCAGTTATTGATAGAGGGCGCAACGAAAATTCATTTATTATATCAGTTATCTGTATATGCAGTTTATCTTACAAGATATAATTGCTGAAATAGTATTATATATTTGAGTAGTTTGAGTTAATTTATATGCATCCTTTTTTCCCTCAGAAGCAATACTTGCTTATTGACTGTCATAAAACATCTTGAATAACTTTAAATTTTAAAAATCCTATTCATTATTGAAATATTTTTTTCTTCTGAATAGCTTAATATGAATCACATGTAATAGGAGTGAGCATCTGCATCGAGATTGAAATACCATGCAAAATTAGGGTTAAAAAATGGCCAATGAATGAAATATAAATGATTTTACTTGACTGATATTATTTCATTTTTAGAACAATAATGGCCAATGAAATGCTCTATTATAGATTTTGTCATATTTTATATCCGAGGCCGACTCAGTCATTTAAAGAATGACGCAATAGCGAAAACTATAAGGCAATCATGCATTTCTATTGCAAACTGATCAAAACTACTTTCTTTTCAACTGCATTATTTGTCCAATTTAAATTTATAACGCCATATTTATGGAGAAAAGGTAAGTGATGAGTTTTCATTAGTTACTGCTGTATTACCAGAAACCATGGAATTCAGACAAAAGTAAGGCCATCCTCTTGTTGGATAGCTTTGCTGCCATTGACTAACTACTCAGATTGCTATACACCATTTATATTCTCTAGGTTCGACGTCCAATGCATTTCAGGTAATAAATTGAGAGCGATCACTTTATTTATTGATTCATAATGACTAGAATTTTGGCCTGAGGCTGAATTCCACCATCAAAAAGAAATTCTTGAGTGGTTTTCCAATGACTTACTACCCAGATTGCAAAACTCCATAGACATTCTGCAGGTTCGACGTCCAATACATTTCAGGTGATAAATTGAGAGAGATCAAAATTATATATTTATTCATTATGACTCGAATTTCGAGTTGAGGTTTAATTCCACAGTAAAGAAGAAATACTTGAGTGATTTTCCAATGACTTACTACCCAGGCTGCAAGACTCCATAGACAATCTCCAGGTTCAATACATTTCAGGTAATAAATTGAGAGCGATCACCATATTTATTGATTCATTATGACTCAAATTTCGAGCTGAAGTTAAATTCCACAGTAAAGAAGAAATACTTGAGTAGTTTTCCAATGACTTACTACCCAGGCTGCAAGACTCCATAGACATTCTCCAGGTTCAATATATTTCAGGTAATAAATTGAGAGGGGTCACAATTATTTATTGATTCATTATGATCCGAATTTCGAGCTGAGTTTGAATTCCACTAAAAAAAAGAAAAACTTAAGTTATATCCCAACGCGTATGTTAACTGTAGACAGTCTCAGCACGTATATAGGTGCTGCAGAAATACATTGTAAAAAAGAATTTCGCAATGAGAAATAAAATTAAATTTTTAGGACGTTGTACATTCATAAAGGGATTTCTTTTAAAATGCAACTCAGTAATTTACAAAGAAGAGAATTTCATATAAATAAACCATGGAAGGGCAAATTTCGATTAAAATGCATACAGGTATTTTTCATATTTCTTCTCCTCCTCTTCTATATATTTTTCAGCTTGGAAAAGTTGTTTGATTCCATTATTATGACAAGGAAGGATATTTAAAATGAAGAAAAAGGCATTACAAAGATCAGGAATTTGAAAAAAAGAACTAAATTTTAAATGAGTAGAGAGGCATGGATAGAAGAAAAAAGTTTCTCCCTTTTTTTGACGAGATAGTGGAGTAACAAGATCCACAGCTGAGTAAAGAAAGCAGGTGTGGAGAGATCAACTCCTTACTCTCGAGATAGATTCTCTGTTTCCCAGCAAGACGAGGTTGCCTGACCGGGGAAAAGTATCCGTCGTCGATAGTCGACAAATTTTACATTGTTTTGATGTCGCTGATTTCTTAAACTGGGAATAGAAGAGGAAATATCGTGTGCTGAAATATTGTATTTCTTTTGCTTACATAATAATGAAGTCTTACTTGAACATATTATTCTTTAATTCTCAAAAAACAATGAACATTCATATAAAGAACTTTTATGGTTTTTTTTTAAATTTTGCCTTCTTCAGAAAGATTTGAACATTACAATTTTTTAACATGATGATATTTTGGGGCTGACTTACTGTCTGAAAACTGCGTGATTTGAAAATCGGTAACTGAAAAAAATAACAAAGGAAAAAATTAGTAATATAAAGAGTTGCTATATACAGACAGACAGAGGGATGAGAAGATGTTCTTTCTGTAAATTGAATTATATCAAAATTGTTGCGTACAGGATGCAATGGATGATGCAATCAAGACAATCTGAAACGATTCAGAAGAATCAAGCCTAGAACAAAATCATACTACGATAATTTCGACTAGAGGTCTCAATTGCTTTTTCAAAACATATTTACTACAATTAAGTATCATATGATCTTTTAAAACTTTGGAATGCTATGTAGTTCTGCTATATATGGTAAAGCGAAATGATTACTTGAAAAATGTGTGCGCAGTTGCATAACTAAACCATAAGAAAATTCTATGTATTTCTCGACTTTCAAGGTTGACATTGAGCCTGCCATTTAGGGAATCTATGATTTATTAGGCTATTCATCGATTTTGGTTTCGGTAAGAATTTTTTTTATTTTTGCCTTCTAAATGAGGAAAAACATAATTGCTCTTAGTTTTTTTAAATTACCTTTCCTTTAATTTAATTTTGACAAACGTGAATCTGTAGTTTATGTTTTTGGAATTTGTGTTATGAATACAAACAGCATTAACAGCGTTTCTATTTATTTTACAAAATAGAAAACTCTTTTGTCGTTCTCGTATGCAAAACTTACAAAACGAAATTATTTTAAATATCCAAAATTTGGATACTAATTTTTTGATTAATTCAGAGTTTTTGACCTTCCTGAGTCCGAAAAAAATATTTTTCGAAAAAATATACTTTTTTAACGACGTCTGCTTGCCATTGTGTATATGGATGACAAGAGCATAAGCGTAAGTAGCTAGATGGATATCATCTAGCATTTAGGTTCTGCTTCATAGTTAAGCAATTGTATCAAATTTTAGACCAAATTTGTCAATGGGTGCACTCTCTGTCTATTCATGTGTTTTTGAACACGATGAGGAATATGGATAGTATTTGGCATATGATCACGCTGGTCTTTACATCACTCTAAGATCTCTCACTAATCCAATAGACTGCAAGTTGCTTATATTAAGGCAATTGGTTAAATCTTCTTCAAATAATTCAGGAAACACAAAGATAACTACATCTTTGGTCGGCTGTGACATAAAACTATTGTTTTTGAATGCCGCGATGTCAGCATTTTAATTTTTCAATAATCAATTGCGGTTAATGTTACATAAATAATAGATAATCAAATTGGTCAATAGGTTCTCGTCTGTCTACTCACGTGTATGAAAACATGATGATGGAATAATGGATGGGGGTTTGGCATGCGGTCTTTACATCAATCACGCTGAGATCCTAATTTGAAATTATCTTCGAATGATACAATGTCAATTTATTAGATTTTACACCAAGCAAATCAGCTTAACGGTACCTAAATAGTATATATAATCAGATAAAATGCCTTTCTGTCGAAATCACTTATATTAAAGTTAATATAATTGAGGAAAAACGAATAGAATTGAGTGACTCATATAGATAACTTTGAGTGTCAAAGAAACTACTGAACTAAAAGAGATTTAGAATCCATTAAAGATTTTGAAAATTTAACTATTATTTACCATTTTCAGTTTTGAACGTTTTCTTATTTATTTTCTACAAAGCAATGGAACATTAGCTTTGATTAGTCACTTATAATTTCTGAACTGACTGCTATAAAAGTTAATCAGACTCAATCAATAGAATTCTAATTAAAATAAAAATATTCAATTAAAATTTGCAATTAATTCTAATTAAATACTTTAAAACAGTATTATCTTTTATATTTAATTCGAGTTATCATATTAATGCAAATTGTTTTGAAAATGGGAAATAATTGAGTTTTAGTTGATTTATCGAGTAATGTTAAAAAGACAATAAGGATTTTAAGAAATTAAAGATATTTCACGAAAGTAAACAACATCTTTCAAATTTCAGAGCCATTTGCCATTATTTGAACTGTGAAAAAACCTCAAAAGTACAGTGAATAAGACATAAATTTTTAAACAGCTTTTAAGAAGAAATTCTTAATGAAATGTTTGAATTGTCCGACTT